>LPNX010408039.1:2984-47557 GCA_001517045.1 Pseudotsuga menziesii | reverse complement strand
CATACATGCACATACAATGTATATAAGTTTATGAATTAATTACAAAATTATATTTACATTCTAAACAATTTAACATGTATATATATAAAAATTATGAACTATAACACTATGAAATTGAATATATTATGCAATATGAAATTCTATGAATATATGAATATGAAATTATATGAACTAGATCACTGGGAAAATGATATTATATATATGAATATTAAATTGCATAACTTTTCAGTCATACCAATATTCTCAGCAATGGCATTTGATTCTCCTATCATAGGTTGATTTGCAACTTCTTCTCCTCTCAAGATTGCTCTTTTTTCCGTCTTTCTTTCTCTATCTTTGTCTCTTATTTTTTCGGTGTTGCTTTGATTCCTAGTAGATATTTTAATTCGACGCTTCTTGCCTCCCATTGTGATCAAGATCAACAATCCAAATTCATACTTGCAACAATCTGTAAACACAATACACAATGCTAAATTTTCATTAGAACACAAACATTGTTTCAAATAGGTTAGTCAAATGTGAAGGATAAAATTAGTAACATGTTTATGTTTTATGTTATATGTTTTATTTTTTATGTTTATATATAATTTATTTAGGAATTCGGGTGGGAAATGAGGATAGAAAGGTAGTTGGAATGGCATTAATGCCATCAATGCCTAAGTTCATTCCCAAGAATTTTTGTATGATTTTTAACAAAAACGGGACCTCGATCAAGGTTTAACGGTAGCTCGATTGAGGGTTTAATATTGATTGAGCTTCTATTAAGACCTAGATCGAGGGATTTTAATACCTCGATCAAGCTCCATACCTGGTTCAAGGGCCTGAAAAACAGAGAATTAGCCCTCTTACAGGAAAATCAATGTTTCTCTATGTCTTCTAGGGGTGTAAACCCTGCCATTCATGGCACATAATTGAGTAGAGTTCATACTGATAGATTCATCATCGAATGCTCTATCCATTGAGGTATCATGCATGAGTTTTGGCATGCATATGTGTTTTTTTTTAAGTAGCTCTAAAACATACACTTATAAAACCTAACAACAACTTTGAAGAAGCTCAAAAAAAATCTGCAGGGTTAAAAATACACATCTAAAAATTTCTTAAAAATGCACAACTCACACATCAACACATCCTATTTAAAAAGGTATTTTGGTTTTTCAATTTTTGAAAATAGTGAAAAAAACGTTGGGATGGACATACATGGGTATACAATGATGCTGAAATCAGATCAGATGTGGTCACTTTCGAAAAATAATAAATAATTGTATATTGTGAAATAAATTAACAAAAAAAATGCAGACCATGGTGCATTTTGTGTATATCATGCTCAAATATATATATAATTATTAATGTAAGATTGAATTATTGGGGTGGGACATGAGCCACTTATTAACTTCTTCAAATTTTTAAGGTCACACAATTCATTAAATACGAAATTTCACACATTAAATGACATTGAAATATTTTTTTTAAATACCATTGGGAAGCCAACGTAATATTCTACAATTTATATTTTTACTACAAGTTCAAATTCACATGGAATATATGTGTTTCGAGGGCTTCAGTCTAGCACATGAGTAAAAAATATGGTTTTCATCGCCAAATTTGGCCAAAAAGTGTTACCCACCTTAATTCATTTACCCTTAATTTTCCACAAGATTACTTCACCGTATCTATCTCTTGTTTATTTATAATCTTCTTTACTTAAGTGATGTGCTCATTTGGCGAAGTCCCTTAACTTCATATGATGTACCACTTGATTTGCATCTTTGATAAGTTATTGTTTGTGTCAATGTGCCACTTTTGCAATTCATCTTTGTAGTTTAAGGCACACATATGCCAATTCCCTTGTGGGAATTTCACACACATCAATTTTATTAATTCATAAGTATCATAATTAAATATTTCCATCCCTATTATTTTCATTTATTCTTTTATGTGCATGATTATGTGCGGAAATGTGACCAACGTTATGATGGTCCTTTAACATATTGATATTTGACATATTTTTTCCTTTTGGCCCATCTTTGATCCTTTGCCATCTTATTCATATTTGATCTTTGACATCATATATTCATCTTTGATTTTTGACATCAAATATTCACCTTGTTGATCTTTGATATCTGATGTCAATGACAACATATATTCAACTGCCGACACAAGAAAACAAGACATACAATAACTCTTTTTACTTGTTTCTTCCAAAATCAGCATGTCATAAGTCAGGTGTTGGGAATTGAAATGTGTCTACAAAATTTACAAACAATCTCGATTATGTCTAATAGGTAAAACTATTGCATTGATTGTTAAGGAAATTTTCGGAAAGCATCTTTGCAAAGCCACTAATATTTTGACAAGTTGAATAATAAGGTTTAGGAACCTATCCAACCTAATAATCCAATAGACATACACAAAACTTGAGTTTTGGGGAAAAAAACTAAGTACATTGACCACAGGGTGAAAATGATCATATACCACTGTACATAGTCAAATTGGAAATTTCACTTAGTATCTAGACATGTTTCTCATTCTACTAGTAATTCAAAAACCTTATTCTTCCAACTGTACATTCTGGGAAAGAATGCACCCCAATCTAAATTCATCCCAATGTGGTCTTTGAACCCATATCCATCAACCTCTCCTTCTCATCCATGCTTCAACACATTACGTTCACCATATCATGATTAATATTGTTTGTTCAACATCACCTTCATCATACTTTGTTCAACAATTTTCATTCTTCCCATGCTCTTCGTTGATGATTTTTCCTCTGCGCATGCCTTCCAACAACTCGAGATCCTTCCCCAATCTTGATTCCAAAACTTTTGTATGGATATTTTACTTCCATGCAACACTTGTCATGATTACAGCTAATATCGAATTAACCTATATTCAACTCACAAACAGCTTTAAGGTTAAAGCTAGTGAGATTAAGGCTTATAAAAAATCCAAAGGGTCTTGTTTTGGTATGCAGGGTTAAACAAGGTTAAGAAATTACCCCCTAAGATATTAAAACCACCCTCGCCCCCCAACTCTCAAATACATGATTCCCCAGTCATCTAGCATTCTAAATCAACCATGGCCAATTTAGATTTTATATTAATGTTTAAAAACATACATTGAGTTTTTGCACCTAAGCACTCAGAAATATTTACATAAAAACATTTGTAAACTGGTTGTTCAATCTAGGGGTGTTACAAATGTGTTATTTTAAGGGAGAGGGGATGTAATACTACCCAATATTATCCCTAAAATAAGTAAAAAATTAAACTCTCATTCTGATATGTATGAGATTTCCAATTTGACTTTATGACCTGCAGTCAAGTATGATAAAAATAGTTCTAATTGATGTATTCATTTTCAAATTATGTAACTGCTGTGCTACTTGATCTACATCTTGGTATATCCATCACACAATTTCCACACACAAACTGTGATCCACGTCAAACTTTTCATCAAAATTAGATGTGCAAAGACAACTATAATATGCATTTGCATCGAAATATACCTTCTTGTTCAGTCACTGTGATTTGTGTCTTCTCTGAGAAAGAACTTCACACATTCGAGGTACAGGTATCCTTCTTTTTATTGCATAGTCTTTTGGTTCATCCTTGACTACACTTCGCACTACGAATTATTTTCATAAGATAATCTCTATGATCAGCAATCTGTTGATACCCTAAAAAAATAAAACTTGAATCTTGTAAAATAGTTAGTTCTTCATTTTCCGTAATCTTACTTCACCACGCCAATATCTTACTTATTTATAATCTTCTTGACTCAAGAGATGTGTCTACTTGGTGAAGTCCCTTAACTTTGGATGACAACCCACATGATTTGCGTCTTTAATAAGTTGATGGTTGCGTTGGCATGCCCCTGTAGCAAATATTCTTTGTATTTTAAGATGCACATATGCCAATGTGCTTATGGGACTTTCACACAAATCAATTTTCTTAATTCACAAGTCTCATAATTAAATCTTTCCATCTGTATTATTTTTAAGTTATTCTTTTATGTCCATGATTATGTGTGCAAGTGCGGTCAATGTCATGATAGTACTTTAACATATTTACATTTGACACCTTTTTTTACTTCTGGTGCATCTTTGATCCTTTGATATAGTACATTCATCTTATCCATCATTGATCTTTGACATCAAATGTTCATCTTGTTCATATTTGATCTTTGACATCAAATATTCACCTTGTTCATCTTTGATATTTGACATCAATGACAACGTATATTTAACAATCTCCCCCTTTTTCATTGATGTCAACACAATTAAGTTCCCTCTATCAATGCTCCCCCTTTCATTGGGATCTTCTTCATTTTCATCTTCTCTCCCTCTTACAATTTTTCTCATGCTCTTTTTTTAGCATCTCTCCCCCTCTGAGATCAATGGAAAAGGGTCATTCTTATTGACTATCTCCCCATGGATT
This sequence comes from Pseudotsuga menziesii, assembly GCA_001517045.1. Lineage (NCBI taxonomy): Eukaryota > Viridiplantae > Streptophyta > Pinopsida > Pinales > Pinaceae > Pseudotsuga > Pseudotsuga menziesii. Next base: position 43,118 of record LPNX010408039.1, on the reverse strand, counting down.
TTTTTTTCCAGGTCTTAGAAAACTTCATTTGTATGTCAAATGCAATGAACTAACTTCCTTTGGCTTGTTTGATTTTAATGTATTCTTCAAGTTTTCTTGTCTTAGATTGCGGATAGGAGGTGTTTTACTTCATGCAATAAATTCACAAATATTTCCAACCTTTCACGTGCTTGAACATGTTCATGTGCCCAATATGCCATCCATGTGGTATGTTCATACTGTATCCTTTACTCTGACATCATTCTTCCAAGTCACCTTTAGCCCCATGCATTCAATTCAATCGAAATGATCTACCTCAAATTGTACAATACATAACTTTTGAGTTTCTATAACCCACTCGTGTGTCATCTAAATTTTGACAATATCTTGGGGCTTGTTATGAAACTAAAACATCTTATCCCACTTTCCAAGCCTCTGACAAGGTAACGAATTATCCATTTCCCATAGTCATTTATTTGAAGCATTACTGTCATAACATGTATTCCATGAATTATAAATTTTCTTCTGGTGTATAATTTTAGTGTTCAAATTTTACAATGGTTATTTCACTCTTCCCTTGGAACTTGTTACAGATGGCCTTGGGAAACATTTTGAAATTTCAGAAGAAAAATTGGCGTTTTGATGTGATCAGTGGTATTATATACTTTTTTTGGGTGTTCTCCATGTTTCCTCGAGTGAACTCTTATGACCCATTATTTTACATGAATATTATTGTAATTTACATTATCAAATTAAAATGTTCATCAACCATAAAATGTTCATTATTAATGTTGTTTTTCTTCATTGATACTGATGACGCTATATTGTTTTAAGTTCATTTCGTTATTTTCATAAACAAACAAATCTTTATTTGAGGGGTCCTATCATGAAATTATTGCAATAGGAAAATATTTGTAGTATGTTGAAAGATGTTTTGGAAGGTAAAGGAAATGTAGACATTGTCAAACTCCAAAAATCAAGGGAATTTGTTGCAAGAAATTATAAGTATTGTAAACAGATGCATATTTATAGGACACGGGTAAGAACAATGATGCAATATCATGACATACCTTTAAATTGTAGTTGCTTTAAAACATTTTTATTTGTATCCATCCATTTTCATAGTTCTTTCAAAACTATTGGAATTTTTTGTACACAAATATAGAGAATACAACTAGTGAATTATTTGAGTCCAGAAAGCATAACATTGTAAGCAAAAAAGCTACATTCAATGGTAAAGGAGTTATTTTGGTTGTCCTATTTTTCCATTTTAACTTGATGGTATTCAAAGAATAAATATGTAAAGAGCACGATTCATTTCCCACATACATGAATAACCACCTTCTAAAACCCAAAAAGACCTTGATACCATCCATATATTTCTTTCCCTAAATGACAATGTGATTAATCTAAATAGACACTTTTATAGGAAATATCAGACATATAACCATCTTTCCCTTAATCTCCTCAAAATCTTGTTCCAAAAATGATCTTCTACAATGGCCAGTGGGTGCCTTTTATAGTTGAATGATGGTTTCATTGTTGTCTCGGTTACATTTAATGGCATTGATCACATGGCCCTAATATTTTGTTCGATTATTTTTGGGTTGGCAGCAATGTTCACGAGTTGAATCAAACCAACATATCTCTCTAACAAATAATATTTTCTAGATATACTATTTCCTAGAGATGGCTAAATATTTAGATGTCATGTTTTTATGAGATATGGGCAGGATACCACTAATTTTTCCATGATTTTGGAGGTTATGGTTCCATCTTATTTCATTATAATGTTCATGGGTTTCTAAACCTATACATACAGGTAACAAGAAGTGATCATTTCCAAACTAGAGATATTGTGAGACTGCTCCAAACCTTGCATCACAAGCCCATTACTTCCTTATTTCACATGCCTCAATTATTGTAGGTGTTAAGCATCACACAATATTCCTTCACATGGATGTAGAGGACATAATATATGTGAGGAAACACAAATATTTTTTTATGGTTACTAGATGTATGAATTCCATGGGGTTACAAGGTTGTGTCCATTTCTTACATAATCCCCCCCCACCCCCCAACCTAAATCAAGTGGTTAGGAACCCATCACTAGTTTCTTCCCTTCAACCTTGGATGTTAGGGGATTTTTGACATGATAATCCTTTTTTCCTTCCATGTTATCCTAGACAAGGTCTCTCAATATGAGGATTCGTTAGATGATCTTATTCATATTTGCATGGGATCCATCACAACAATTGATGGTGACAAGGATGCCTAACATCCCTCCTCTTCTTATACTTCTATCTTTGATATTGATTAGTGTCCCTTTTCTTTCCAAGGTTTAGTAGTGTACCCTCCAGTTTTCCATTTCTCATGTATTTATATTTTTCTCTTGCTTTGTATCTTTGATTAGCATTTAGGAGTGATATTGATACCCCCACTTTGAGGTGTCTAATGACTACATTTTCTATCCACAACAACCTATTCTTTGGTCATTCTGAGACATTACTAAATTATCTTATCTCATATGATATCATGCTTTTATGTTCCGTGAAAGCTCAAACACAATACAAAGGAAATCAAGAGGGATGATGTATCAATGCAAATTTGCATCTTTTAATCTTTCATTTGTATTGCCAGAACTATTAGAAACATAAGATATTTTACTCTCATATTGTTCCTTTGAATATGGGCTTTACTGCGATTTGTTTTCCATCATTTTCACATTGAACTGTTGTTAAGAACATTGTTCATGCTTTCTATTAAATATGCAATTCTGAAGCATTCTTTAAAAAAATCAAATTTATAAGTGGAATGTATGGTTAAATGCACGATTATATCTTTGTCTCAATTCATAATTATTTTACTGTAGCCTTAAGATTTTGAGGAAGGTATTGTTTCTATTTTGCAAGTATTCAAGTGAAGGAGTTGAAGGTTTGGAATATGAAGTTTAAGGGTTACTAAAATATTGGACCAACCTACATAAGAAAGGTACACAATTTTTGTTTCCAAGTCCTACTTTCATTAAGAAGATTCATGTCACAAGTTGAATAGCTAATGTACTAATGCACATTTATTTCCTTAGATACCTTCTGTATGATTGGTTAATTATTTTCCTGATATGTAGTTGTGACAATAAACTACTTTATTCAAAGAGTATGAATTATGTTGTCATCTAATGACACTACATACATGAGTTTCCCTTATAGTTGGGTGAAAGAGTTGTGTTATCTTTGTAATCTATAGTTACACCTAATGCTAAAAAAAATGAAGATAAAGGTTTTCACTTGGAGTTTTTTAATCCTCAAGGTTAAGATGAAATTTAAAAACAAATTTTGGATGAGTAGAGTGAAAATACGAGACTAAAATGGGTTTAGTCTCAAACGATTATGATCACTATGGGCCATTGGTGTCAATGCTTACAAGTCATTGTGAATAACACATGTTTATACTTTGAGGGTAAATATTATGATATTTTTTCTTTCTTTCTTCTTGCTATTTTTTTCCTCATTAGTCTTCTTTACATTATTCAATTAGTTGATATTCCCACTAAAATATATGGTATTTTTTCCTTGCAATATAGTGAACTGTCTAAAATCGGGAGAAAGTAATATGTACTTTAATTTTAACACTTGAATATGTTAATGGTTGCTTGGTTTTGTTTGATGTGAATTATAACAATTCATGAAAGGAAAGTGTTTATTGAAAGCTTACCCCTGATGAGAGAAACTAAATTTTTATGCAACCAAGTTTGAAGCTATTTGAAAGTTTTGTAAGTTCCTCCGAGACTAGTGAGACGGGTTTTAAACAATCTTTGCACATGTTTATTCATATCTGTCTAGAAACATATGCAATAAGATGATTTGTGAATTCACTCATCTCAATTATGTGCACTTGACTATGTATAATGCACACACCTTGATAAAATATGAGAATGGTGTTGAATATATTGCAGCTAATTATCCACTAAGGTTTGATGAAAAGTTAATTCACCTATCAATTTGTTTATCTATTGGCCCCCTCTTATGTTTTAAAAATGTGGAATAAGAGCATAAATTTTCAAATTTACCTTGTCATAGGTGGGGTGCTAGTAAATGAAATATAAAGGTTTTTTTATGGCCATGCAATATCATCTTGAGGGCCATGGAATGTGGAAATAAAGTATGGGTTGTGAAAATGAGGAAAGAACAATTATGTTTTTTTTTTAGATATCAGTTGCATTGAATTAAGAACTGCATCAATTGGATGTAAATACTATGGTATTGAATGGGGATCTTAAGGAGGAGATTTATACGAGAAACTGGAAGTATTCAAGGGGAGGGTAAAGAATTAGATAGTGTACAATTCATAAAAACCCTTGTATGGATAGAAGTAATCACCCAAAGAATGGTATCAGAAGTTTGAAATTGTTATGCTTTAGAAAGAATTTGTTAGAATTGATGCTAACCATTGCATCTATTATAATATAGAGGAAGGTATGATCAATGTCGTTTCCTTGCATGTGGAAAACCTCACAATGAAAAAGAATTACAAGATTATGATCAATGGGACCAAAAAGTAGTGGTCATATTGTTTTTAGATGAAGGATCTAGTTGAGTTGCACTACTTGGGAATTTGGGTGACTTGATATAGTCAAATTGGGAAATTGATTTGAGATAGGACATGTACATGTATCCTTAAATATCTTGGGACAAAATATTACGATACCATACAAACCCCTATCGATAGGAACCACAATTTCAAGGAAATGGAGTCGAATATTGATGAGGAGAAGGTATAGATCGTTATACTATCTTATTAAAGTGTATAAAAATTATGGTGATTTCCATGGTATGCGTAAGTATTGGCATTGTCGATGTAGTGGGACTATTTAGTATATTCATGTTCAATTCTACAAATGCATCATTGGTATATTGGTGGAGGAGACCTTCCAATACCTACAAAGAACCAAGGGAATTTTTGTTTTACATAGAGGAAGTGTCATATATGGTAATAAAAGCATTGGTCAAAGACTAGAGCTATCTATAATGGCCTTAGAGATGTCATTGGGTGAAGGTTTATAGTAATTATGTGTTTAAATACCATGATGTAGCAAACAGTTGGTGTAGCACAATTTTTGGCCACCTTGTTGTGTTATGGAATGAGTATATGACATTTTCACAATATACCAGAGAAGTAGTTTGACATTGGAGATTTATTGGTGAGATTATGTTGATAAAAATATAGTTTATGGTGAGATACCATGAAAATCAAATTGTAGCATATCTTGAATAATATTCCAAGTTTCATGTTAGATCAAAGCATATTGACATATAACACCCTCACATTTGAGATTTAGCGAAGGATTGTGATTCCTTCATTTTGGGGATACATTTTAGGGGACTATATTGACCATAATCAAGGAGAACAAAGAAATGGATGGAACTGTTGTGAACCTAGGGATGTATTTGAAATTCTATTGCTAGAAAAGGTAGAACGTGGAATGACATCTACTTTGTTATCATTGGGTTATCACAAGATGTTGGCATCGACCTATAAGGAGAAACATATTGTATGAAGGACTGAAGGTATTATGGAGAGATACACATAAAATGTGAGTCATTCCATATGTAATTTTTTTTGTAGTAGTTTTATTTTAGATGTGGAATTTGTTCCGATTAAAAACTAAAATCTCCATCAAGAGAACAAGTTTTCCATGGGTTTTTTTCTTAAAAACTAAAATCTATATGAAGAGAACAAAGTTTTCCAGGGGAATTTGTATAATGTATTGCTTCCAATGGACATATGTTTTGAGAAGAGTTTGTTTCCACACTTATTCCACTGGGAATTATTATTCTCCCATCTATTTTATCCTTTCCTTTCCCTACTTATTTTTGAAGCGCTCTTTTCTTTTAGATGCATGTAGGTTTAGAATCATGTAGTAATTCTTTCTTTTATATTCCTATTGATGCACATTTTTGTAGGGATCCTTTCCTATAGATGTTTGTAGGTGCACATTTCTATAGATTTTTGCAATAGGAAAATGTTGTAACTTAATACCTTTGTTGTCTCCTATAGGTGTTTACATAAGGCATCATATGGTATATTGCAAGTGAAGGATGTGGAATATAGCTTGGATACATGTAATAAATGGTTCTTAGGAATGTATGGAGTGTGTATTGAATGAATTTAATGAATAGAATGCATGATATGGATGAGTTGATTGGATGGAATAATTTAGTTGGCTAAGTGGAATAAATGAGATTGTCTAATCAATGAATCAATGAATATTTTGATATAAAAACTTTGATCTTGCAAGGTTCAAGGGAAACTTCATTGATTGGAATAGTTTCGTTTATCCATACTTTTATTTCACTTGATGATATCATTTCATTTAATTAAATATAGTTTATCAATGCTTTGTCTATTGATATTATTTCCACCATTACATTGTTCTTTACTACTTTGTTTGTCAATGCTCTTTTCATGTTTCTTTGAAATCATTTCTTTATGCATTTCACTTATTATGTAAACAAGTTTCTCTCGGAATTAACAGCTCATGTAATGATTTCCTTGCAGGTTTATATAGTAATATGAGGGACTTATGTCAATTTGGTATACTCCCTTTGGTATAGTAAGACTAACTTACAGTCAAGCCTTGTAATGGATTATTTTACCTGGCTTGGTCTATCCAACATGTTCTAATTTCTCATAAATGGCATTTTTTGTTGCATGGTAGTTTAGTAATTATTGTTTATAGGATTAGTCAAGCTATGTGATATTACACCAAAGGCATAACTAGCAAATAAATTGTAATTTTTTCTCAATGGAAAGTAATAATATACACCTTATTTGTGGATTTTTTAATAATAATTTTTATAAATAATTGAACTAATATAACTAAATAATTAACCTTGTAGGTTAGTTTAAGTGGTTGAGTTCTTTTAGATTCATGCAAGTATTGAGGTTGATCCCTTGGTTTGGCTACCTCTATTGTGTGCCTCATTACTACCATATCAAGTATTGTAATCAATGTTGATGGGTTTACTACCTCACCATTTTTATATCTATCTATATTTTCTGATGGACTATCAAGTTTATAACCTGTGTCATGTCTAATATCTTCACGTTCTCTCTTCCCCTTGTTGTAATTTGTCTTCGTTCAGGAGCAGATGGCCTAAGTCATCAATACTTTTCATTGATAAGTATTCCAACACCTCTACAAAAATGCCCAACTTTGTAATGTTATTTTCCTCACTTGTGGGTTCTTAACTTATAAGATCAAGCTCCTTGTATATTTTATATATTTTAATAACCATACCTAAGCATTCTATTACATTTGGTCCAGATTATACCAATGTAAACATAGTGCCTAAAACACCCAGGCATTTTAAGGTGTGAGAGAAATCCTTATAATATAAAATATTCATGAAAGATTGAAAAATCCAATGTGATTTATTTATCTAAATATCCTACATAGTTCATTTTGATATCCTCAATGGTTGAAGAACCTAAGAAACATGGAGAAATGACTTTTCTGCAAGAGTATTTCTTCAATATCCTTAGTAGTTCAATTATGTTTTATGAGATGGCCATTAACATCTAACTGCAGGGGATAAATATACATAGATACGAAGAACACATTTACTCTCCCCTCTTTACTAACTTGCAATTGTATCAATTCAATACCCAACACATTTTGTCAGCTTATATTGCATTACTCAGAAATATAGATTTGAATATGGAAGCTATTTGGAGTTTTATTGAGTGATGCATTGCCATAACATAGTAATATTGGTTCAATCCACCCATGTGAAGGTTTTGATATGATATATGCATGAATATTTTCACATACGTATTAGATATAAGATCAATGTAATGTTTGTGCTTGGCGGTTTCATTAACAACACTCAGGAATTGGAATGTTGTGGCCATATTTATCTTTCTTATAGATTTCTGTAACTTAGGTGAACTTTTTCATGTCACGAGATATTTGTATTTTGTTTTAATTCCACATATCTCTCGGATATTCGATGACCACTTCCAAAGAATCCGGCATCGTCACCATACCACCGACAACTAATGGCATAGGATATTCGACGACCAATTCCAAAGAATCAGACATCGTCGACATACCACCGATGGCTAAAGGCGTTGGATATCTAACTTCTTACAATGCAAATATGATCGAAAATATAGTTGATCCTTACAAAGAATATGACCTCCTATACAATGATATTTATTGGATATCTGAACTCCTATATAGTGATATTTTTTGAATATTCAACGCAAATATTAAAAGAGGAGTCATCGGATATTTGATCAGGCTAAGTCAGATATCTGACAAGTTCATTTTAGTGTCAGATATTCACCTAAGTGCAACCAACGTTTAAAGAGAAGATGCTTGTCGAATGGTCAAAAGCATGATGTCGAAAATAAGACATCTATGCTGTCGAATTTTGGATTAAAAACTGCTAGTGATTCTTCACCTTCCCTTCTTAGCATAGAAGGTACTTATTCCACCCGACCTTGCCACTGCATTAGGTTATGCATAATTTGTTGATTAATATAATTTTGGTGTTTCATATATTGCAGGATCTTTCCATTTCTAACTTGAATGTCCTTCAAGGTTCGTAGCAAGGGACTATAGGTCGATCAAGAAATGAAGCAGTACATCAATGAGTAATCTGGTGATAAGAAGCAAGACACCAATGACAAAGGAGGTAAGCATGAGAAAGATGAGAAGGGAAATTCCAATGAGAAAGAGAAGCAAAACCCTAATGACCTTGATAAGAAATAAGCTTTGTCCTGTTACAAGCATTTTGCTACCAACTAGCTCATTTTGTTTCAATTGCAAGGTATAATTTTGACATGTTGTTCGGAGGGTTGAGTAAATTTCATACGTACTTCAAAATGTATGTATAAATAAAAGAAAATATTATAATTTGTTAATGAAAATATGAAAAAAATATTGTTAATGGAAATGTATTTAAAAATTATATAAAATATTAAATTTTTTATAATAATTATTAACAAATTTATTGATTTTGATTAAAATTTAAAATTATATTGAATGTTTAGTTTAAATATTTTGTGTTTTTAACCTTTTTCTAGTATATTTTTTGTCTTGTTGTTTTGTTGCAAGTTGAGTTGGAAATTACATAAAGTGGGTGCTACAAAGATATTTTAGGGTGTTGAATCTATTTATGACTTCAAGAAATTAGATTTTTTGGGGTGCTTATAGATCCAGGTTTAATATAGATCTTCTATATGTTTTCTTTTCTACCCTATATATTATGGGTGCTTAATAGATCTGGGTTTAAGATAGATCTTCTAAGATGAACCATATGATACAACTGAAAACAATGACAAATTATTCTCTACCCTATTTTTAATTGAATATAAAATTATTGATGTGGCATATCACCCTTGGTATCAATATATTGTCTATTATTTGCAACATGAGAAATGTCTTAATATGTTGACTATTATTTGCAACATGAGAAATGTCTTAATATGTTGAATATTATTTGCAACATGAGTATTTTATTGATCACCTTGAGAACCTTGAGTGAAGGAGACTTCACCTTGAAGCTTCAAAGTATATTATTTAGAGTACATGTTTGTTTCATAGATATATTGATGGTTTACTATTATTCCGTCTTACAAGAAAATTGACATAATACACTTGAAAACTACATGGTACTATTGTTTCATTTTTTCACATTAGCAGACATTTTTCTCCCAAAATTACCACCCACAAAATCCTCAAAACAACTGTGTGTAGTAATGATTCCTTAAACAAGCATATGCCATGTGGTGCAAATTACACATGCAAATACCTCATATCTATTAAGCAATGCAAACATAGTGTGCTTTTCTTTGAGTGTAACTCTAATCTCTAAAAATATCTCGTGAATCCCCGTAAATTGATTTTTCATCATAATTTTAAGCCTTCCTATTTAAATACTTCACGTTGCATGTAAAAATTTCATAATAGAAGTCCAAATCACCATGTGCAAACTATAGAAGGTTTTTTTATGACCCCTTTCAAGGAATTTCCAATCATCATTATAATAGCCTAATATTTGAAAGTTATGCAAAGTTATCCTAAAGGAATTGCCAAACTCATCCCAAAGTTCACGTTGTTTGATAAGTATTTGTCTTGTGAATGTTAAGTTCATGTTAAGTTCATGCCCCTTTCTTATCTTATGTCAATGTAAGCATGCACCTAAATTAGTCGTATTCCCATAATAACAAGAATTATATATCTCTCATGAATGAGCATGTGTTGGATAACAATGGTGCTACATTTGTTGGCCAGAGAAATACACAATTGTACACTATATGTACATCGGAATAATGATGGTTATCAAAGTAGTTTATTTTTACCAATTCTCCCATTTTATATATTTCATTATATTTGAATAAGTACCAATGAAAAAGGCCTCTATCCATTGACCTTTATGATTTGATTTGATACGATTTCATATCATATTTGATCTAATTACTTATATTCCTCTCTCTTTAAATTGTCTTTAAATTGTCTCTCCAACTGTCACAATTACTAGATATTGGATTGTTTCCCTTAACAAGTACTACAAATAATGGATAGTGGATTGTCACCCTTACAAATTGAGTCAGATCCTTCCTTCCCCTTCTTTTTTTGTATGGGTGAAGTAATGGATAGACTTCTCTTCTGGTTTTTTGCCACCCATTCATCTTTTTCTTCAAAGATTTGATTTCCTTTGCTCTCTTTATCATTGAAATGCTATCCACATTCTTCACATTTTGGAAGAAGAAGTACATATGGTATCCCTTAATTCCACTACTAAATTGGTCATTCTCATAAAAAAAAGAACAAGAATAACAACAACATAAGCATCACAATTTCCAAGGTTGAAGATGGCATTGGCCTTCTTGTAGAAATAAAACAACATTTAGATCAAACATAAATACAAAACCATTAAAACTCATTAAACAATCCCAACAACTGTGGGAAGTAGACAAAACCTTTGGCATGCATGTAGTGGAAAGAAAGGAGCTCTTAGGAATTGTAAACTATTTTACCCCATGTGTATCACATCTCAATATGCCAGTGAGGGATTTCCCACAAACAATATTTGGCATAACAACGGTAAGATATTGTTTAACAATGATAAGATATTGTTTGAGGAAGTTTGTTCCTACATTTAAGGGACATCTCTTAATCCTTGATATAAAACCCTTTATGGATGTCTTACAATTTAAGCATGGTCGTTAGATGAATTCATTTATGTACACATATTTTAAGAGACTTGGATTTTTTGCTATATATAAGCTGTTATAAGTTAGCCTAATTCACAATTTATGTTTTTTTAAACAAATATCGAGCAATATTGAAACTTGGAAGCAATATGAGAGGCATATAAAAAAAATATCCTCGAGACTAACCTTATTAACTCAAAACATAAAACGCTATTGGTTTGTTATTTTTTCGCCACACATGATCATATTGCTGGTCCTAATTAGAATTATATTTGCTTTGATTTGAGGTTGAGAAAATTGAGCTCTTAGTAATCCCCTAGTGCGACAATATATTTAATACAGCATAGCATCACATGACATAAGTGGATGTATTTTTCAGTACCTTTTAATTTTTAATCATTCGGTTTTTCAAAATTTTGTTGTTAGTTTGGTTATTTATTCACATAATTTAATAAAAAAATTTATATAAAATCATATTTAGATAATAGTTCCAATTTTATGATATAAAGTTTTATTTGTATAAAAATTTAACAAATTTCAATAAAATTATTTATATAAAATCATGTTATAATGTAATTTTAATTTTATGATATAAAGTTTTATTTATATAAAAATATAATAAATTTTAATTGTAATTGATTTTCAAAGATGTATATGCATGTTGTGAAATTAGATTTTCATTAATAATGTTAATGTTAATATTTTAGTAAACTATTTTATTATTGTAATTAAAATACCAATTAATGTTATTATTTTAATGCTATTAATTTTGAGGCCCCATGGGTGTAGTTCGTTGGGGAGTCACTTGATATGAAGTCACATGTTGTAAGTAAAAGTCATGAGTTGAAATCATAATTTGGCTTACACAATGTTTATATTATAAAAATAATATATTTTGGAAATCTAATAAATATATAATACATCTACGGATATGGAATAAAATATTATAGTTTTAATTTTAATTTGTATAATAAATTTCATTCATTAAATATATAGATAGAAAACCGTTATAATATATATCCTTGCCAAATCTCTAATGTTTTTGCTATTTTTTCTTATTACATCATTTGGTATTTTGTGGTGATTTACATCATACACATATAACTCCTATAATATTTAATCTTGCTAAATCTCTCATGCTTTTGTTATTTTTTTTATTACACCATTTGGTATTTTGTGGCTATTTACACTATAAAAAATCTAGCATTGTATTCCACCAAGAGCACTAGTGATTCTCACAACGATAGAAAATAACATGACATGAAAGAGTCATAGTGCCTAAGAACCACTATGCCCTCTTGAGTAATTCATGAGAAATGTGGTGCCAACAAGAACAAGGAAGAAAAAATGGGAATGTGTTTAAATAGAATGGGAGGAAGGAGTATCTTAATCCCATTGTGTTGTAGCAATGGATCGATAAACCAATTATTTTTCTCTTCTCGAGGAGATGATGACCAATCATGAAGACCATCTCATGGCCCTCACACTTTCAAATCCCTTCTAACCACTAGTTCCATCATTCTTTCATTCCATACTTAGTCTCCTTTTTTAATGGGTAGTTGATTTTTCTTTGAATGATTTTGGGTAGATCATTCTTTCATTCCATACTTAGTTTCTGTTTTCGAGGTAGTTGATTTCTCTTTAAACGATTGCTTGTGGATTCTTGGTTTGGACAATGAGGGTAGATAGAGGAAGATGAAAAAGATGGTGGTGATGCAATGGAGGGTGGAATGCTTTTGAGGGGGCATGATTGGAGTTGCAGAGGACATCGAAGATCAAAGTTAGGGTTGGAAACAATGATGGAAAGGAGGATATGAGGCCAATGATCAAGTGTGGAGTGGAAACAACAACAATCAAAAGCAAAACTGCAACCAAGAAGTAATGGCAGCCACAACTATTGCTCTGATGCCAAAAAAAAATTGTATTGGTGGCATCACCACTATAGCTATTATGCTAGTGGACAATAAGTTTCAAGCAGAACCTCAACCAAGAAGTAGTGGTAGCCACAACTATTGCTATGATACCAAGGAAAAGTGGAAGTGGTGGTACCACCGGTATGGCTATTATGATAGTGGATAATAAGTCGAAAGGCAAAACACTACCACCACCGCTATGGCTATTATGCTAGTGGACAATAAGTCGAAAGGCAAAACACTACCTTGCTTTGACGGGGTTTGCACCACAATCATCTTCTTTTGAAATATAACATTTAGTTAGGGCATACAACATTGGGAATGAGGACTGATATTTAATTAAGATGATCTCGTATGAATGGATAAGTTAACAAATCAATACTCTTGGACCGACCATTTTTATCCTCAAACTTGTCGGGAACACACAAGGTGTAACAAAAACATGTTAGTAATAATCATGGAGGAGATATTCACGCCAACGTTTAAGTTTGGACCAGACCAATGTGTATAAAAAGAAATTCAAGTTTTCTAATCAAGGCAAGTTTTATAACCTATGAGAATATAAGATTAATCGAGCTTCGTCAAAGAGCCACGAATTTCAGTCGATGGTTTTGATCAGCCATCAGTAATATTTCAATCAAGACATCAAGAAAGCGTTGGGTGAGGAAGAGATGAGTAGGCAGATGTTGTATAGCTGCGACCATTGTGGAAAGCAATACACGAGTGCCGAGACATATGCTTAACATCTCAAGTACAGGAAGAATCACACTATGTTGCGTGCGTCTGAAACGCAGAATTCTCATTCTCCAAGTGCTCGCATTTCTACTGCAGAGAAGTTAGAGTGGGATGCCAGCTGCTGCTTCATATGTGATTTGAGGCCGGATGGGACAATCGAGAGCTGTGCAGAACATATGCACAAGATGCATGGACTTTTTATTCCTGATGCCCAATATTTGAAAGATCCCCGTGGATTGCTAAGCTACCTTAACCTCAAGGTATTTCAGAAATTAGAACATGTTATATATACATAATATTTATTTCGTTTGTCTTTCAAGTTTGCATTGCACAGTTTCCTCAGATTTGGCTCTTCTTTTTCTGCTATCACAGGTGACCAGCGATTTCATGTGCTTGTATTGCAACGAGAAACGACGACCATTTTATAGTCTAGAAGCTGTCAGGAAGCATATGATTTCTAGAAGATGGAGATGGAGATCAAGAAAACGACAACGATCTGGACCAATTTTATGACTATAGGTATTATGTGGTTTCTTGGATTACATCATTGGTTTGGTTGGATTCATAGGTTTTTTTTTTTTTTTTCAATTTCTTGTTTGTGATGTTCGGACTGACCGGAATGTTCACTATTATTATTGATATTATTGTTGGACAGTTGCATGGGCGAAAGTGGGATGCAAATACAAAATCCAGACGCGAATATTGAATTTGAATTAGGCTGTGGAGAGTCGGAACTAGTAATCAAAAGAAAGTCTGAAAATGGATCGTCAAGCTGTAAGATACTTGGTTCTCGTGAATTTCATCGTTATTATCGCCAGAGAGCACGCCCAGCAGTTGAGAGAAATGAGGCTCTTTCTCGTGCATCAGCCGAGAGCAGGTATAGAAGCATGTGTTTGGCAGCTCTACAAGAAAAAGAGAGGCTTGATGCATTCAAGAAAAGACCAAGATGTGGAGTAGAGGCAATGCGAGAAAAATAATGTAACCCGTCATGCATTTGGCAACCGTGCTACGAAAAGAGGGGCTTGATCCATTCATTAAAATACCAAGTTATGGAGTGGCAATGTGGAAAAAAGAAATATGAGCACCATAACATTATACTTTTATTTTATATAATTACTAAGATCGATAATTTACCTTTTATATATATATATATTCAAACTAATATTTTCACATAATTTTTTATTTAATTATTTTATAAATAAATAAATAAATGCATAAACTATTTTTTTTTTAGGAAAATTAGTAGATGAAATATGAAATAATAAGTTTATTGTCACTATTATTTTGTAAATAGATGTCTTCTTGTATACGGATTCAAATTAGTGGTGACTGCATTATGGGTTTTAATTACCATGTGGATGGTTATATCTCTTGATTTGTCATTAAGGTTAAGAGTTTTAATTATATACGACTAATGTATACCTGTATAACTGGTGGTGCATGCTATATAAAATGATTTAGTGTTTGTGGATATAACACTTGTTACTTAACATCTTAACATCTTATATAATTAGTATATGTAACAATATTCACACCAATGGTAGTGCATAAGTGCAGCTTGGACCATCAAATTTGATGCAACATATTTAGAAGTGGGGTTGACATAAATATTAGCCAAACAAGCCTTGACAAATAAGCATTTACTTCCAATTTAGACCTACTATCTCCATTGTAAAATGTGCAATCAACCTAGTGAATTCAATTTGGGCTATTTAAGACCCTACATTGTATAGTGTTTTTAATATCTTTTGGTCATATTTGTAATGTGTTGTATACTAATTCTGGATGGTCAAAAGGTGGTCAAGATCAACCCAGAAAAAAAAAAAAAAGCATTCCTAGGATATAGATGGCATGTATTGACTTTAAGGTGCAAGTGGATTCCAACTAATTAAGCTAGTGGGTGAATAATTAATCAAATAATGATTAATTATCTTATCCTAAGTTATGAGTGGGTTTAATATATTCTAATAGTAAAGTTGCATTGTTGTAAATGGTTGTAAATGGAAGGTATCATGTTCAATTCCCCCCAAATTGACATGTGTGCCATGGTTAGGGCCCTATGGATGCACCTAGGGTTATAGTGGTAGCAGGATTGGATTCCTGGACCCCGAGTCACGCGAGTACCAACCCCGTCCCTAGTTTTTGATTCCCTTCTTAATGCATTCTATACAATATGCTTTAGTGCTATTGCATATGACACTTGTTAGTTAACATATTATACAATTATTATATATAACAATATGCACACCCATGATAGTGAATAAGTTCATAAGTGCATAAGTGGTTGTGCAAAAGATGTAGTGCATGCTATACAAGAAGCTTTAGTGCTAGTGCATATCACACTTGTTAGTTAACATCTTATAAAATTGGTATGTACATAACAATATGCACACTAACTGAAATCCATAAGTGTGTAAGTGCATAATAGGTAGTGCAGAAGAGATCATGCATGCTATATAAGATGATTTAGTGCTAGTGTGCATATGCCACATGGTACTTAACATCTTAAATACACTCAATATATATGACAATATGTGCATCGATGGTAATGTATACATGTAAATGAACTCAAAAGAGGAAATCTAATTCCAATATATCATTCTCTTCAATGTTGATTCTTCTTTGACATTATGTCGACATTGAACTAAAATGGTGCTTAGAGAAGACCATATATGGATCAAATAACTCTCGAAGACCAAATTTTTTTTGAAGTTCGAAAGGAATTGCTAAAGTCCAACAAAACACCCATGTTTCTCATGATATAAATGTACAATGAAATCTCTTTGTGATGGAAATTATGTTCTTTCTTATGTAGTTATTCATATGCAATCATTCTATTAAAGAGTTTATATCTTATATGTCCTTGGTTAGTATTTATATTTGTAATGGAAAACATATTCTTACCTATGTATTTCTTCATATTGTCTCATTGTTTTAAGGATTTACCTTTGGTAGGCATGAAAAAACCTAATTTACAAATGAGATTTTATTAGAATCTACTACTATACCTCTATAAAGAATTTCCTTTTACGATGACTATTCTTATGCTAGAACTAGGGTAGGAATTGTCCTAAAGACAACAAATGATAAAAGATCAACATATATTTTCCTTCCATTTTGTTATTTTTTTGCACCAATAATGTTGTAGGACATGATTATTTAGTGTTGGGTTTCCATCGGTCACATTCTTAAATATTAGGACACTATAGGTCCTCATTGATATTGAGCAAATCATGAAGTTAACTAATCATGTATAACCGAGGTACAACTCAATTTCACAAAGTCTGTATAATGATTCACCAATATGTTTGGCTCTAAATAATAGAGGAAAGGGTTATATGAGGAAGGTAATCCAGTTATGTCACTAAAATAAATGACACCATCAAATATATGACTAAAATAAATGGTGTAGATATTATTACCTTGGTCAAATGTTTGTTATTATTAGGTTACAACTTCACTCTTGTACGTCGATGATAATTTTAAAATTTTAAAGGGTAGGGACAATCTAATAGATATATATCAGGTATTGATTTAGATAATGATGGTATCCATGATTAAAAAGGAGAAGGGGAAATGGAAAGCAATACGTCAAGAACCACTAGAGGTGATAATTTCTAGAGAAAAATTAGAAAACATATATATTTGTTTATTATCGAAGGAGGGACATGTTCTTATGATAATGACACTAATGCAGACAACGTAGTTCCATTAAAATACATAAATTATATGAATAAATAGTAACCAAACTCTTCCATTGCTGGCAAAACATATAGAACAAATCCTTCTAGTTTACATTGGACCTTGGGTTATTTTCAATGGATGGTGTAAACATTCCAAACAACTATGAAGTTGAATTGGAGGGACATGTTGGCCCAATGTATCAATATAAACATTGGTGATGGCTACCCAAGTATATACCAAGTATATATAGCTATGAAATTTGTGCAAATTATGAAAAAATGAAAACAAAAATCAACTTAAATTAATGGAATCTCAAAATATTTGGTAAATGTTGTTGGGTTTATAAATAGTTTGCATCTCAGAAGCATGAAAAATATACCCAATTATGTTTTTTAGGAGCATGATGGAAATATAGGTGATTTGTGCAATAAAACCTAGTTGTAAGGAAAGAGTTGTTGATCGATTACATATTGAATAAAATTGACGAAACAAGTAAATGTGATTTATCACTTATATTCATTATTTTCTTCGAGAGCATCCTCATCTTTCTCATATGGGTCGTGTGCATCAACCATGGTCACCATTTCCTTTGTAACTTATTCCCCTGTTATGGATATCCTAAACCATCAACTACAATAAATGTGCATCACAGAAACATTTATTAGAAATATAAATAATGCATAAAAAGATACACAACTATCATTGTTGTAAATTTATCAAATTTTGATCACATCCACTTGCTTTACATATCTATTTTTCATCCAATATTTGTGTATTCATCCCAAAAATCCTCATTGTTGTGACCATTCATTCTGAATTTTTGCATGTAAGCTTGCATTCTGGCTAAAAATCCTGACTATTGCAACCTTGGCTTTGAAATCACTCTATCACGTCCCAACAACCTTAGTCTCCTTTGGGTTTGATGGGAGACTCTTCAAACTATATGACTACAAAATTTCCTTCATTGATACCACCCTGATTCATTCGATTCGATCAAATTACCCATTGGGAACACATTTCACGAAACCAAACTTCCACATTTCTCCCCAAATCCATCATTGTTAGTCTAATGCAATCAAAATCCATGTATAGAACCAATCCCTTCCTGATTTGGACAACTATTTTTGTATTGGTGGGAGAACATCATAGAAATTATCCATATAGTTTACATTTTGTATGGTTATTTTCAATGGATGGTTTAAACATTCCATACAACTATGAATTTGAATTGGAGGGCCATGTTAGCAATATGTATGAATATAAACATTGCTTATGGATATCCAAGTATATATAGATATCAATTTTTTGCAAATTATGAAAAAATGAAAGAAATAAAGCAACTTAAATTGATGAAGGTAAAAAATTTTGGTAAATGTTGTTGGGTTTATAAATAGTTTTCATTTTGGAAGCATGAACAAGCTACCCAATTATGTGTTTTAGGAGCATGATGGAAATAGAGTTGAGATTTGTGCAATAAAACCTAGTTGTAAGGAAAGAGTTGTTGATCGATTACAATTTGAACAAAATTAAGAAACCAAGTAATTGTGATTTATCACTTATATTCATTAATTTCTACAAGAGAATCCTCATCATGCTCACAAGGGTCCTATACATCAACCATGGTCACCATTTCCTTTATATCTTCTTCCATTGCTATGGCTATCCAAAATCGTAAGTTGCAATCAATGTGCATCATAGAAACATTTATTAAGCATATTAGAAATGCATAATAATATACACAACTTATTGTGCATCTCTAATTTTCATCCAATATCTATCGATTCATGCCAAACAACCTCATTGTTGCCACCATTCATTCTGATTTTTTGCATGTAAGTGTGCATTCTGGACCAAACAACCCGAGTGCTACAACCTTGGACATGAAATCACTCTGTCACGTCCCCAACCACTTAAATCTCCTTTGGGGTGATGAGTGACTCTTAAAAATGTCTGACTATAAAGTTTTATTCACTAATACAACCCTAAATCATTCTCTTCTATCAAATTACCCATTGGGAATGCATTTCACGAAATGAAACTTCCAAAATTTTCCCTAAATCCATCATTGTTAGTCTAATAAAATAAAAATCCATGTGCATAACCAATATGCACCTTAATCCTAGCTTAATATGCTCTTAATTACCTTCCTAATCAATCCCAATGGTTAAAATCAGCCTTCGATGGTTCAATTTCACTTTGCCAATGTTCACGACCGTTTCTGACCTTTCCAACTTGGAATTGGAAGCAGAAATTTCAAACTAGTTCCCAACATGTATTTTTCAACTTCTTGAATATGACTACTGTACTCTATACATTGGGATTCAGAATTCATCATCACACAGAAGCTTCGAACCAAAACCATTTTGACATCGACTCTGACGCTACTGTCGTTGGCATTCAAAAGTTATAATATCCAACTTCATGCCTTCATCATATCTTTGATTGCTTCAGCCTCAACATCCATACATCGGGATTGGAATTCAACACCAAATACTCTAGCCCATTCACAACCCCGACGATGCCAATTTTTGTTGCCAACCACCTAGTCAAAAGTAGGTACTTTGGTGTTAGTACGACATTTCTACAGTTTTACCAATTTCACACCGATTTTGACATCAACACATTGGCGCTCTACTCCAATGCATAAACCTCTTTCACACTTAACCATCTGATCTAACCATCGCCATGTCGGTGATTTACCAACAAAATAACTGCTCAACACTTAGATGAAATATTTACCTTTGCCTTATGATTTGGCCCATCTATTTGGCCATGGAATTCGATGATAGTCTTCCTTCCTTAGAAAATTTCGACTATAGTAATTCGTCCATGCTCCCTCTAATTCAGTGAATGATTCTAATCCATTTCAGTGTGGAAATATGGCATGCATTTAAGCTTCCCCCTTCCTTTTTAAAATGTTGGGAATGTAATGGTCCTCATTATGTATCATTTTTCCCTAACTGAAAGAAGAATCTTAGCAACATACATACGGTGCAGGAGGAGATGACTGTTGGTGATCTAGCAAGGACAATACCTAGGATAAATGCAGCACTGGAAAACAGGCAAGTCAATTATCAAACTTCCATGGTAAAATTAGAAGGTAAGCTGAATAAAACACCTATATCTATCTTAATTGACCCAGGGGCTAGCTTAAGTTATATTTCTCCTAATTTAGCAGAAAAATGCAAGTTATCAGTAGAAAAGTTTGGAAATTCATGGTTAGTTCAGCTAGCTACTGGAGCAAAAAGAAAAGTTATTAGTTTTGTAAAAGATTGTATTATAAACATGGATCAGTTTGAAACATCTGTGAATCTTAATGTACTTCCTTTAGGTTCTTATGATATGTTAATTGGTATGGACTGGTTAGAACAACATAGAGTAGTTCTAAACTATTTCGATAAAACTTTTACTTGCATAAATAACGAAGGAGAAACAATAAACATAACAGGAATCCCTAGGAAAACAACTATCAGACAAATCTCTGCTTTGCAATTAAAGAGAGTTGTTCGGAAGGGTTGTAAAGCCTTTGTTGTAACCGCAATTAATGAGTAACATACTAATAACAAAGATAAACTAAAACTGGAAGATATTCCAATCCTGAGGGGGTATTTGGATGTATTTCTAGAAGAAATTTTGGGACTTCCTTCGGAGAGGGAGTTAGACTTCACTAATGAGTTTGTACCTGGTATAGTACCCATCTCAAAAGCCCCTTATCGAATGAATATATTGGAATTAAATGAATTAAAATCACAGTTAAAAGAACTTATTGATAAGAATTATATCAAACCTAGTGTGTATCATTGGGGAGCGCCTGTTATTTTCGTTAAAAAGAAGGACGGTACTCTACGTTTATGTATAGATTACCGTCAACTTAATAAAATGACCATTAAAAATAGATACCTGTTTCCAAGCATAGATGATCTGTTTGATCAACTATGTGGAGCAACTGTATTCTCAAAGATTTATTTACGATCTGGTTATCACCAGGTCTGAATCAAAGATGAAGACATCTTTAAAACAACTTTTAGGACCAGATATGTTCACTATGAGTTTGTTGTTATGCTATTTGGGCTTACTAATTCCTCTACTGTCTTCATGTGCTTAATGAATAATGTGTTGCATAAATACCTTGATAAATTATTTGTGGTATTCATTGACGACATTCTAATTTATTCTAAGTCTAAAGAAGAACACGAGGAACACTTAAAAATTGTTTTATAGGAATTGCAAGAACATCAGCTTTATGCTAAATTTAGTAACTATGATTTCTTTAAGGATAAAATACAGTACTTGGGCCATGTAGTAACTAAAGAAGGGATCTTTGTTGATCCAGAAAAGATAAAAGCAATTGAATAATGGCCAGTCCCAAAGGATGTGACTGAGGTACGGTCATTTATGGGGACTATGGGCTATTATCGAAGATTCATTGAAGGGTTTTCAAGAATTGCAAATCCCATAACTTATTTGCAGGAGAAAGGGAAGAAATTTGAGTGGAGTCAAAAGTGTGAAGAAAGTTTTAAAAAGTTAAAAACACTACTAACTACTACACCAATATTAAGAATTGTTGATCCTAATAAATACTTTATAGTATGCACTGACGCATGCAATGATGGTCTAGGTGGAGTTTTAACTCAAGAAGGACACATAATTGCATATGAGTCTAGGAAGCTTAAGATTCATGAGAAAAACTACATAACCTATGATTTAGAGTTGGTTTATGTCATACATGCCTTGAAGATGTGGCGCCATCACTTAATCGGAAGAAAATTTATATTAATGACAGATAATAAAGGATTAAAATATTTGTTGGATCAACCTAACTTAAACTCAAGTAAAGCTAGGTGGTTAGCTTTCCTTAGCGAGTACGATTTTGAAATCCAACATATTAAGGGAAAAGAAAATAAGGTTGTTGAGGCTCTAAGCAGAAATGAAAAACTAAATTTTGTAGCAGCAATCAACACCTATAAAATAGATTTAGAAGAACAACTAGAGGAAGGAGTGAGATTGGATGAAAACTATCAGAAATTACAAGCAAAAGTAACAGAAAATTTAACTAAAAGTTTAAGTACAGGGTATAGTCTAAATGAAAAAGAATTATTACTATATAAAGATAAGTTGTATATACCTAATGTACCTAATATTAAGTTACTGATTTTAAATGAAATTCATAAGTCTCCTTACTCAAGACATCCTAGTTATCAGAAGACTATAACCATGTCATGGAAGGATTATTTTTTGCCAAACATGAAGAATACATTGCCAAGTGTTTTGAATGTAAACAAGTTAAGATTGAATGCCAGCATCCAGCTAGATTACTACAACCATTACCTATCCCTACCTGGAAGTGGGAAATAATCAGTCTTGATTTTTTTACAGGTCTACCTAGAAATCAAAATCTGAATGACTCGATAATGGTAGTCATTGATAAACTTAGTAAAGAAGCTCATTTTATACCTATAAAAACCACTTACAAGGCTGCTAATATTGCTGATATATTCATCAAACAAATATTTAGTTTACATGGGATACTAAAAGTTATAATTTCAGACAGAGACCCTAAGTTTACGAGAAATTTCTGGAAGTCTTTGTTTAAAGGTCTAAATACTACTTTAAATTTTGGTACCTCTTTTCATCCCCAGATGGATGGACAAACTGAAATAGTGAATCATGTGTTGGAAGATATGCTCATAATGTATGTTAAGGAATAGCGAGGTAAATGAGAAGATTAATTACACTTGGTAGAGTTTTCTTACAACAATCACTACCAAGCTTCAACAAGATAGATTCCATTTGAAATTTTCTATGGCAGAAAGTGCAATATCCCCATCTCCTGGAGTAACCTAGTTGACAGGTTAGTATTAGGACCTGAACTACTAAAAGAGATAGAGTTAATTGTAAAACAGGTGCAAGGTAACTTAAAAGTTGCACAAGACAGACATAAAAGTCAAGAAGATCTTAAATGAACTCAAAAGGAGTTCCAGGTAGGTGAACATGTTTTTATTAAGGGAAAGCCTAAAACTAGTTCCTTGATATTATGAAGTTGTGCTAAGTTGGCACCCCGATATTGCGGACCTTTTGAGATACTGTCCATAATAGGACAGGTGGCATATCAATTGGCTTTACTGCCAAATTTGAAGGTTCGTAATGTTTTTCATATTTCTGTGTTAAAAAAATATGTACATGATGCTACTCATATTATAAAATGGAATGATGTGCACGTGGAACCCGAAGGATATTTTCTGGTGGAACTGAATTGTATCCTTGAAAGGAGGGAGATGTTGCTTCGAAATCCTTCCATTGGTTAGGTGAAGGTGCAATGGAAGCACCTTAGTCCAGAAGAAGAAACCTGGGAATTGGAGAGTCATATGCGGGCTGCATATCCAATTCTGTTGCAGGGAAATTCTGAGGACGAAGAATAAATAACATCGAGGACGATGTTATAATTTAAAGGGGGTGTGTATGTCACATTCCCCAAATTGCAAAACATTTTATGTTTTAAGAAACATTATGTTATATTTTATTATAAAGTTTGTAATTAATGACCAAGTGGGGTCAAGAATAATTGAATGTAATTGCTGAATATTTAATTAATTAATAAATGAAAGATGAGACAACAGTTTAAGGAGGCTGTTAAATGAGTGTTTTACTAGTCACTTGGTGGAGTAGGATGCGTTGAGAACAAATTGACACTTGACAGCATCCTCAAACTACTTATAGTTGTTGCAGGAGGAAACTTCCCTATTTTTCCCATCATGTTCCCCAAGAATTGGAACAAGAGAAGGTGGCTCGTTAAGTAAAAACTGACCCAAAAGACCTAGGCATCCTAATAAAAACTCCCATTGAAGACAGCTCAGGCTGCTCATGCTAGACTTGTGAAAATTTTGAGTGAATGAAGTGCACAAGAAAATTCGATGGAGGGGACTAGCATAAGTTTGGTTTGAGTGAAAAGTGTTGAAGTTCTGAACTAGTGCGGCTATTATAAGCTAAGTTCATACTGCTGCAAGCAGAACATATTTGCTGCTGAATACTAAGTAGAGTTGCAGAGGATTACTAAACTAGATCTCTCACCCAGTACTTCTACTAGGTGGACCAGAAGACAAGCTCGAGGGTCCTGAGATTTGCAGTTCAGCTATCTCGAGAAGTTGGTTGGGAGGAACAAGTTCCTTAAGTTGTTGTCACCTCTTCTACATTTCCAGGTTCTACATGATTTATCTAGCTTCTAATTACATATTTAGGATCAAGAAGGTTTGAATTTAAGCAATAATGTGTTATGCTTCTGTTCTTCTGTTATTAGAATTAGTTAATGAAATATTTTATTGTGAAAAGATAGGCAAATGCGGGATTAGATATAGATTAGGATAAATGATTAGAATAATTTCTAGTTTTATTGATAGATTAAAAAATACCTAACTGTATTTTTCCACACCTTTTTAAAGGTAGTACTCTAGTATAGTAGGTTAGATTAAATTCTAATAAGAATCGAATGAAGTATGCTTGAATGTGTTTATTTACCTTCTACATATTTCATAAGATTTAATCATAAATATTTATTCCTTTCTATTTCATATGTTTTACTTAGACGGAGTATATTGTCAATATAGCATAAACAAATCTGTCTCTAGGAAAGATTTAGATATATATATATATATATATTAGTCTGTGTATATATTTACACAGTAGATAGATTATTTGCTATAAGTCTATTATTATAGTAACTAAAAGACATTATAAAAACAGAAAATAAATAAGTAGGATTAACGTAAAGAAACACTAAAATGAGGTTAGAAATTACTTAGATAACTTATCATTAATCTAAGTAAAAATGTAACTTGAATAACATTATAATCAAATATTAAACTCTATAATAATTTAAGAGTAATTAAGGTTTTAAAAATAAAACCTATTTTGAAGAAACTGTAAAATATAAATATCATTATCTCGTCTTTTACTAGCAGGGGGATTATCTAGTTTCACCCATAAAACTAATTAAAGCATACATTTCTTCATTTGTATAACCACAATTATCTAATAAATAAATATACAAAATTAAATACATTTTTGACAAGAAAAAGTATTAAAACTGTATGGTAATTACAAACTAAGAGAAATTAAGTGAAGACCTTTCAAAATACTAACCCAGGAAATATAGTAAAGACTTAGGTTGTATATTCAACCTTCCCTCTATCTATTTACTGAAGTAATTGTTTATTGATAGTAAAAATCAAATTATGTTCTAAAAACCAACTATATGAACATTTTGTTTCTCTTTTAAATATAATCAAAACAAATATATCAATTGCAGTAACGATAACTCTGTTTACGTTAATTTAAAAAGAATTGAAGATAAACCATAACAGATAAAAAATCTCATAGCATGCCATCTTTTTCTTAAAAACATAGAACATATATATTATCAATTATATAAGTTACAAAACAGTAAGCTTCCAAGCTTATTCAAAATAAAAATAGCATCTAAACCCTAACCACTACTGTAATCATATCAGTTACGGCCTACTGGAATTTTTACAACAAAGTCACATCTTAAAATCCTGATAAAAAAAAAATTATAGCATACTCTATAATCAAAACTATGGCTGAGAAAGCCACATAAGTATTTATCAAGTCCCGACCATGAAGACCCAAAGTATTCAATCACGATACAGCCATCAGGGATTCAAATATTTCTTATTGATAAATCATAGTCTCAGCCACATGGCCTTCCAAAACAAACAAATCATAATGTAGCCACGACAGAGCAGTAACCCAAGAACCAAGCGAACAACATCAACTAAAAAAACCATACAACCAGTGCAAGATAAAACTCAGGCGAGACCAAGGCTTACCAGGATGAACGCCATCATGGAGCCCTATTGGTGGTGTCCTTCAGCATAGAGCCATCGATTCGAAAGTCTGCACATTTGAAAAACCCCCAAAACGTTAAATTCTTACAATAAATAAAAATAAAGATCAAATAATGGTGCAGAAGAGTTATAGTGCTATTTTTTAAATTATTTTGCTTACCAAAGAGTAGATTCTCAGTCATAGTGGCGTTTTGAACAAACCCTAGCCATGTATAAGGGTACACTAAGTTTCAAAGAAGCTCTATCAAGAAAAAACACTATGTGCACTATGCAAGCTGAAACGAAAAACCACGATGAAGCAAGGTCAAATACCATATTAGAAAATGGGCAGTGAAGAAAAATAACCTGATACTCTTTAAGAACACTCAAATAAACAATCAATACCACACTATAACGAGTCAAGAACCATGCTCACACCATCAAGTCCATGCTCACCACACCATTGCATGAAGGGTAGCACTTGCAAAGTCAAGGTAATGACAAGGGTAGTGTTTGCAGAGATATGGTAATGATGAGAGAGGGTTCACACATAGAACACAATAGTGGCCACATAAACCCTACTTGGAGAAGAACTTGGAATGGAATAAAGTAGGCCTGTACTCAAATGGTTTAAGGAATGACGACAAAACCTTGTGACCATGATCCTGCAGCTCTTCCACTCCACAGCAGAGACATAAATGTGATTTTTAGGGCTTAGGATAGTTTTATATTACAACACAAGTCAACAAAACCTAACCATCAAGCATTGACCATGTGGCTTCGAAATTATTTGTGAAATGAGGGTTTTGCATTATAGTTCGGGACCTCTTTGGAGCATCCTACACACAATAGCATTTTATAAAGGAACTATGGTTAAAAACCTTTGTTATAACTCCCATTATCGATACATTATAAATGTGCATATTATAACCGTAATGAATAATGTAGGGAGGTAGTAATTACAATAAGGTATATATTCATGTTTTGCAATCTTTGGAAATGGTTAAAAAGTCATGTAAAGAATTCTTCAACTTTATTTGCATAATAAACAACAATTTAGGAGAAACCATAGCATTGTAAAAGACTTAATCTTTTATGTATGTTTGTTTACCAACATAGGATGATGTATAGCTTGATTTTGTTAGTCTAGGTATCAAACTTAGATTCGTATATCCCCCTTATGAGATGAAGATAATACAAAGTTTAAATCAGATAGATTTTATAAAAAATAATCCATTTATTCTTACACAAAAAAAGTAATACTATAGTTTGAAGATATTAAATTTGTATTATTGTATCTCTAGTTCGTAAGTACTAGAACAATTAGTAAAATGTGTTATGCACTAGCTTTTTATTTCCATGTGTGAATGTGATTCATTGTACTTTATGACTATATCTAGATTTTAGGTTTTCCTAATTTTACTTAACTCGTTTATTGTTGAAAAAAAATTCTCTTGAATCACCTCGGCATCAAGTACTAAAGTATAAAGGGATCTGCTATACAAATTACCTTTCACTAGAATTACATACAGGAGCTTAACTGAGAATAGATTGATAAAATTTAGATGAATGATTTATAGTTGAAGCGAATGAAAGAACAACTGGACTTTGTTCAGTTTACTAGACACTTATGTTACAGAAATATAATTAAAACATAAATATACAGATCAACAATACCTCATTCATTTTTATCCAAGCTGTAAAATAAATAAATTTATGAGCATTATATTTTATGCTAGTTGAGATAATAATCTTGATATGAAAACTGGTGACAAGACGTCTTACATGTAAAAGACCTATAAAAGACCTATAAAAGAAGCATCTCTTCACTACATTAGCTAAAAAGATATGTAATCCTCGATCTCAACTGAACTTCCTTCATATTTTCACAAAAAGTAAAAACAAACTTAGCGCTTAGTAACTAAACAGATGTTTCAATTCCTGTTGTTCCAAATCATAACCTGTTAAATCAAATCGTTAACAATGATTTATGAAAGAAGAGAATTAAATATGTAGAACTAGAAATTATCAATAGAGTCAGTTCTAGTTTAAGCCTATTTAGGTTAAACATTAACAGTTACATGTTCCTCAATAGTGACGATTGCAAACATTTAATGTCATATGAAAATTTTTAAATTTTTACAAATTTTTGGAGTATTACTTATATATATTTAACAAATGGCAGGGGTTTTAGTCCCCACAATAGAATTTTCCCACTCAACACAATGCAATAAAAAAATTATTCAAATACATCATTCTTCATACTTATTGTACTTAATGAATAAATAGGTATAGAGGCGGTTCTTCTTTGAATAGACTGTCCACATCTGACCGAGTGAAATCTACAAACAAACTTGTACATAAATTTTGAGGAATTCAAACAACGTGGACTAACAGTGTGGCTTTTGTCGGGGACAAGATAATGGATATTTTTTAAATCGCCTTCTTGATAATAAAAAAAGTGAGTACTTTGACTCTTCAATATTAGATGCAATTTTTTTTTGAGTTGGTCCAAATCGAATGAGTATGGCATAGTTATTAACCTAAATACTAGAGGGTTTCTTTCTTGCAGAAAATATTAAAATGGATTGATATTGCAAATGAAGTTTACTCCTTCATTACCAACACGAGACAATATTTAAGCATAAACGCAACTACAGAAAAAGGAAAGTCAAACCTATGAAGAGCTATCTCCATCCTTCGCTTGACAGGAATATTAGACCACTCAAGCCATATGTAGGATGGGAGATAGTCGTAATGATATAGGGAGGCGTGGCTCATGATATAACGATTCTTCCATTATATAGGATGTGGGAAAGCAATGATCAATCGATCCTATGGGATCTTGTAGCCGCCACCATTATACCCTTTTGATTAAAGAGATAATGATCAACCGCGCACCAGCAATAACGAGGAAAGATTTCTTCAAGTGTATAGATGGAAATCGATCGAGATAAGTTTCCTTCACGTTATTTGACTTTCGACAAATTGTTTCTGTCTTTCTGTATGGTTGCAGTGTTGCCTTGAACTCTTTTACATTTTCATACAAACAAATTATAGGCAAATAGAAATCACTCTTCTTCTTCGTAGAAAACTGCAAAATTACAATGTTTAAACAATCCAAGGAGCGATGTATATGGAGTGGCGGGTGGCATAATGCTTGGCTTGGAATTGAGTATGGACGTGCTCAAGCTAGAGTAACCTGACCACATCCAATAGAATATTTCCATGTGGAAACAATTAGGCCTTTTGGTAATGGAGGCAGGATTGGACTGTTCGCTATTTTTTATGGGCATGGAGGATTAGAGGTAGTAGAATGTCTTCGGCAAAAATTATTTGATGTCATATTGGATCATCCTACTTTCTGCAGTGATCCAAAGCAGGAATTCAGGGAATCATACATGGCTATTGACAAAAGGATATTGGATATGGGTGAAACAAGCAGAGTTTAGAGAGAATGATCTACAGCAACAACACTATTTCTATTTAATTTTGCATCTTAGGCAGGTTCTTTACAATATGTAAAAAACTACCAATACTCTCTTAGTGTTTACTTAATAAATATCAACTGTCTCCTATGTGACTAAGTTGGATATCTAATTGGGAGGGAAATTGGTAATGATAATTTGTGCAATCAAGAATCAAAACCTACATAAAATAATCATACTCACAGTACAGAAAAGAATACAAAATTACAACGTAGTGGAAAGTGAATCGAGGTGAACTGGGTGTGCCATAACAATGCCTTCCCATTCATTCCAACTCACACATATTGAATGGTGAGAATAAATGACATATGCCATCCAATGCCTGCTATTCATTACTTAACTCATTTCAACATGCCAATGCATCAATCGATACAGTTTGAACCCATGATAATAATATATATGAATATGGGCTTATCCTAGAAAAGAAAGAGTGACGGTTGAGATATTTCTCTAGACGTAGGTATTACTATTGTCGCAGGAGAATTCTATGACGTTACTAGCATTGTGGGGAACCAAACCCAAGCCATTTTCGAGGGAGAGGTGTTGAGATAAAGCGAGTGAATGCAAAATTACTTCCATCCCTCTCTATCATAGTCATTGGCCGAGCACTTACCTCTCCCGTCCTAGTTCGCTATCATCCATTTCCTGGTGATCACACACCCCTTTTGTGATGTACGATAAGAATCAATTGGAGGACGGAATGGGATGCTAAATATTTTTTATCGATGTTTTGTGGAAAATGAACGCACGAATATTAGGAGAAAATCCTGGAAATAATCATTCTAAAATTTCCTACTTTAGCTGGGTATTTGTTTATTGTTTAGGTTTGTTAGCATCAGAGCACATACTGAGCTCCGATATCTTGGGATATGGTAATGTTATCACTTCGTTTTTCTGGAAATCCTAATATGGCATGAATATAACAACATTTCCTCCATTCTCATGAAAAAAATAACCCAATATCTATTAGCATGAAGTGGAAGCATAGTTGCTATAGATGCGTGCTCTTCTCTTATTGCGGGATCCTGACGCGTTCTACAAATAGTTGCATCCAAATTGTGAGTTAGTTGAAACAAGCACCAATTCACTAGTGTAAAGGTAGTGTTGTTAGGATCAATAACACGATATTTAGAGTCAAATGTGATGAGCATTCTTAATTTAGTAAAAGATAGAATTGCTCCTGAATATATGCAGTCTAATCCCTCGATTTTGTGGCTATATTCTAGGTCTTCGTGGAGCATCTCATCCGGACAGAGTGGGCCTGCATGCACTCAACTCTTTTAATATCTAGTTCTTTTAATATGCCAAGATTGTTTCTACACAATTCCTGTAGCTCCACGCAGTCTCTATTTTGTTTTCTTGACTTTATTTTATTGTTGTCACAGGTTCAGTTTCGAGGCTAGACAAAAATGTCTGGTTGCTTCTACGAGTCGAACCTGGCTGAGATACTATTGTAGCCTAAATAAAAAGGTTTTTTCTTTTGCACAGTCAACTGAAATTTAGTCGAGCGCAAATGTGGAGAAGAATTAATTTTATCTTTGCAAGTTGCGAATGAAAGGTTGAAAGGTTGAAGCATTTGCAGGTTGCGCATGGAGGGCTGAAAGGATGAAGCATTTGCAGGTTGCGCATGGAGGGCTAACACTCTTANTATATATATATATATATATATATATATATATATACATATATATGTTTTAATGTTTATAGTTGCAGGTTTTATCAATTTAATAATATATGTATTACTAATTTATTAAAATTAAAACTAAAAAACTTATAAAAAAACATATTAATTTTTAATTTCAATTATTTTATATATTTTTTTAAATTTTGTTTTTAATATTATTTTAGAGTATTCCTAAATGCAAACTAGATTTTTTTATTCCTAACAAAATTAAAGGGTGAAATTTTTATTTTATTTAGATTTATTTATTTAAAAAAAACTAAAACAAACAAAGAATCGTATTAAAATTAAAACAGAAACTATATAGATTTTTATTATATTTTTTATTTGTTTATAAATTTATTTATTTTATTTTCTAATTGTTCATATATTTAGAAGAAACTTAACTCCTAATACAATTTTTCTTCCTAGCATGACCAAAAATTATTTAAAAACAAAAGTTCAGAATGGAAAGCAATCAAAATTTTATAAATATTTTTTGATTTAAAATATTTTTTTTAATTCCTAACAAAATTAAGAACAAAAATAATAATTAAGACTATAAGAAATAAAAAATTTAACAAATAGAAAATAAAACCTTCCTACTTTACTTTAATTCGAATTTACAATTATTTACGTGTAGTGAAATTTCCAGTGGAACCATACATGTAAAAGGAGTAAATGAAATCTAATATATTCAAAAGTTTGCAAAATTAGGTATTGTAAATGTAAATTACCAAAGTAAAAGCAAAAACAAGACTCATTTAACCTAATACTTACTTGGAACCATTGTTGGATGCAACTTTCGTTTGCATGATGATCACCTGAGATCCCTTCTTCATCCTCTTCAATATCTAGTTTGGACATGTGTTCTTCATTTGATATGCATGATTCTTCAAATGTCGATTCTTCCTTGTTTTCTTCAGGAGGAGTAATTACAACTTTGGATGCTATCAATATCTCCTCTTCTTTATAAGAGGAGATCTTGATTTTTGCTAGGATTTGAGTGAGCTGTTCTAGAATTATGCTCATCATAAAATAATTTTATCAAATCAAATTCTTAAAAAAATGAAAAACAAATACATGACAAAAACAATACGAAATGAGTTAGAACAAACTGAGTGCAAAAACAAAAATTAAAAGTGCACAAAAATATGTACAAAACAAAAATGAACATATACAAAATTAAAAACAAGTTAGTATGAAATAAAAGATAGCCCAAAAATGAAAACAATCCAAACTGAAAATGAAAAGAAAAAATTTGCATAAAAACAAACTCGCATTTGCAGAAAATAAAAGAACACTCGTGCAAGAAAAGGTAAATATTTTGCAGAAAAATAAACACACTTGCGGAAACAATAAGGCTTTGGGGTGACCCACTAAAGTGGATGCATTTGGCTATTACACCAAGGAAATACCATAGTGAATTCGTCCTTGCATCTTACCATTTTCCCTCCCCCTTTCTATGTAATAATAAAAAATAAACTATCTACCTACCTATATAAACTTTGATCCCTTTTAGCACCTCCCCAGAAACAGAGCCAAACTGTTGGTGAAAAACATTAAACAATTTTTAACATATCCAATGATTTAGTTGTCAACATGGAGAGAGCGTAAACTTGTGAGGTACAGACAAAATATATGCAAGGGCAGAGTATTGCTAACTTAATCTAATATTCTAAGTGGCTAAAATTAACAATACATGCGACTGAAATTGAATTAAGCTTGGAAAAAAAGGAAATGAAATGAAAATAAATCTAATCCAGAAAATCATGAAATTGCATGAAATAAATCTAATTGCAGAAAACATGAAATTGCATAAATTAAACTTTGTAAAGAAAGACTAAAATTATAGATGTGAGTTCACGACAAATCTATACTACCAATTCATAAGAAAGAAATCGCTAGAAATCTATATTAATGATTCATAAGAAAGAAACTCAAATTAACATGAGAGAATAAAAGGATTTGCATTACAGCATCATCTCTATTACATAACAATCAAAATCCATTCAGGGATGATTTTAAGGAACCATACGTATTTAAAAGTGTATAAATGTTGGCGAATATTACCAATTCTTAAAATGGAAACTATAAAATGATTGGCGATATTTTTCAAAAAATATTTAAATTTCCAAGGATTTTATATCGTTTATATAATAATTTGGTGATTGTTAGAGTGAAAAAACTTTACCACATCAAAATTGGGTGAAACAGGGCTTCAAAAAATGCAAAATGGCGAATGTTTTTGGGAAAAAAACATGGAAAAATAACCCACTGGGCTAAAATTCGCCCCTAAAATTATCCCTGAATCCATTCTATGACTAACTCTCAAAAGACATAAACTATTCTCTACTTCCACACCACTAGAGAGATCTCTGTCAAGAAGCTCTGTCAAGAAAAACCACTATGCGCACTGTGCAAGCTAAAACAAAAAACCACGATGAAGTAGAGTCAAATCCCACACTAGAAAACAGGCAGTGAAGACAGATAACTTGATACTCTTTAAGAAAACTCAAATAAACAATCAAGACCACACTATAATGAGTCAAGAACCGTGCTCACACTATCAAGTCCAAGCTGACCGCACCAATGCATGAAGAATAGCACTTGCAGAGTCAAGGTAATGACAAGGGTAGTGTTTGCAGAGATATGGTAACTGTGAGATAGGGTTCACACACAGAACACAACAGTACCCATGTAAACCCTACTTGGAGAAGAACTTGGAATGGAATAAAGTAGGCCTCTACTCAAATAGTTTAAGGAATGACAACAAAACCTTGTGACCATGATCCTGCAGCTCTTCCACTCCACAACAGAGACAAAAATGCAATTTTTAGGGTTTAGGATAGTTTTATATTAAACCACAAGTCAACAAAACCTAACCATCAAGCATCGACCATGTGGCTTCGAAATTATTTCTGAAATGAGGGTTTTGCATTATAGTTCGAGACCTCTTTGGAGCATCCTACACACAATAGCATTTTATAAAGGAACTATGGTTAAAAACATTTGTCATAACTCCCATTATCGTTACATTATAAATGTGTATATTATAACCATAACGAATAATGTAGGGAGGTAGTAATTACACTAAGGTATATATTCATGTTTTGCAATCTTTGGAAATGGGGAAAAGTCATGTAAAGAATTCTTCAACTTTATTTGCATAATAAACAACAATTTAGGAGAAACCATAGCATTGTAAAATACTTAATCTTTTATCTATGTGTGTTTGCCAACATAGGATGATGTATATCTTGATTTTGTTAGTCTAGGTATCAAACTTAGATTCGTATATCCCCCTTATGAGATGAAGATAATACGAAGGTTAAATCAGATAGATTTTATAGAAAAAAATCCTTTTATTCTTACACAAAAAGAAGTAATACTATAGTTTGAAGATATTAAATTTGTATTATTGCATCTCTAGTTCGTAAGTACTAGAACAGTTAGTAAAATGTCTTATGCACTAGCTTTTTATTTCCATGTGTGAATGTTAGTCATTGTACTTTATGACTATATCTAGATTCTAGGTTTTCCTAATTTTATTTAACTCGTTTATTGTTGAAAACAAATGCTCTTGAATCACCTCAACATCAAGTAATAAAGTATAAAGGTAGCTACTATACAAATTATATTTAACTAGAATTACATACAGGAGCTTAACTGAGAATAGATTGATAAAATTTAGATGAATGAGTTATAGTTGAAGTGAATGAAAGAACCAATGGACTATGTTCAGTTTACTAGACACTTATGTTACAGAAAACTAATTAAAACATAAATATACAAATCAACAATACCTCATTCATTTTTATCGAAGCTGTAAAATAAATAAATTTATGAGCATTATATTTTATGCTAGTCGAGATAATAATATCGATCTAAAAACTGGTGACAAAATGTCTTACCTGTAAAAGACTTGTAATAGACTTGTAAAAGAAGCATCACTTCACTACATTAGCTAAAAAGCTAAGTAATCCTCGATCTCAACTGAAGTTCCTTCATATTTTCACAAACAGTAAAAACAAAGTTAGCACTTCGTAATTAAACAGATGTTTCAATTCCTGTTGTTCCAAATCATAACCTGCTAAATCAAATCCTTAACAATGATTTATGAAAGAAAACAATTAAATATGTAGAACTAGAAATTATCAATAGAGTCAGTTCTAGTTTAAGCCTGTTTAGGTTAACCATTAACAGTTACATGTTCCTCAACAGTGACGATTGCAAACATTTAATGTCATACGAAATTTTTTAAATTTTTACGAATTTTTGGAGTATTACATATATATATTTAACAAATGGCAGGGGTTTTAGTCCCCATAATAGAATTTTCCCACTCAACAAAACGCAATAAAAAAATGATTCAAATACATCATTCTTCATACGTATTGTACTTAATGAATAAATAGGTATAGAGGTGGTTCTTCTTTGAATAGACCGTCCGCAGCTGACCGAGTGAAATCTACAAACAAATTTGTACATAAATTTTGAGGAATTCAAACAATGTGGACTAACAGTATGGCTTTTGTCAGGGAAAATATTATGGATATTGTTTAAATCGCCTTCTTGATCAAACAAAAGTGAGTACTTCGACCCTATAAGATTAGAAGCAATTTTTTTTTTTGAGTTGGTCCAAATCAAATGAGTATGGCATAGTTATTAACCTAAATACTGGAGGGTTTCTTTCTCACAGAAAATATTAAAATGGATTGATATTGTAAATGAATTTTATTCCTTCATTACCAACACGAGACAATATTTAAGCATAAATGCAACTACAGAAAAAGGAAAGTCAAACCTATGAAGAGCTATCTCCATCCTTCGCTTGACAGGAATATTAGATCACTCGAGCCATATGTAGGATGGGAGATACTCATAATGAGATAGGGAGGCGTGGGTCATGATATAATGATACTTCCATTATATAGGATGTGGGAAATAAATGATTAATCAAACTTGTGGAATCTTGTAGCCGCCACCATTATACCATTTTGATTAAAGCGATAATGATAAACCGCGCACCAGCAACAAGGAGGCAAGATTTCTTCAAGTGTATAGATGGAAATTGATTGAGACAGAGTTTCCTTCACGTTATTTGGCTTTGGAAAAATTGTTTATGTCTTTCTGTATGTTTGTAGTGTTGGCTTGAACTCTTTTACATTTTCGAACAAACAAATTACAGGAAAACAGAAATCAGTCTTCTTCTTCGTAGAAAACTACAAAAGTACAATGTTTAAACAATCCAAGGAGAGATGTATATGGAGTGGCAGGTGGCATAATGCTTGGCTTGGAATTGAGTATGGACATGCTCAAGCTAGAGTAACTCGACCACATCCAATAGAATATTACCATGTGGAAACAATTAGGCCTTTCGGTGATGGAGGCGGGATTAGACTGTTCGCTATTTTTGATTGGCATGGAGGATTAGAGGTAGTATAATATCTTCAGAAAAAATTATTTGATGTCATATTGGATCATCCTACTTTCTGCAGTGATCAAAAGCAGGCAATCAGGGAATCATAAATGGCTATTGACAAAAGGATATTAGATATGGGTGAAACAAGTAGAGTTTGGAGAGCATGATCTATAGCAACAACATCGTTTCTATTTAAATATGCATCTTAGACAGGTTCTTTACAATATGCAAAAAACTACCAATACTCTCTTAGTGTTTACTAAATAAAGATCAACTGTTTCCTATGAGACTAAGTTGGATATCTAACTGGGATGGAAATTGATAATGATAATTTGTGCAATCAAGATTCAAAACCTGCATAAAAATAATCATACTCACAGTACAGAAAAGGATACAAGATTACAATGTAGTGGAAATTGAATCGAGATGAATTGGGTGTGCCGTAACAATGCCTTCCCATTCATTCCAACTCACACATATTGATTGGTGAGAATGAATGACATATGCCATCCAATGCCTACTATGCATTACTTAACTCATTTCGACATGCCAATGCATCGATTGATATAGTTTGAACCCATGATAATAACAAATATGAATATGGGCTTATCCTGGAAAAAAATGAGTGAAGGTTAAGTTATTTCTCAAGACGTAGGTATTACTATTGTCGCAGGAGAATCCTATGACATGACCAAATCCAAGCCATTGTCGAGGGAGAGGTGTTGAGATAGAGCGAGTGAATTCATAATTACTTCCATCCCTCTCTATCATAGTCGTTGGCCGAGCGCTTACCACTCCCGTCCTAGTTTGCTATCGTCCATCTCTTAGTGATCACACACCCTTTTTGTGATGTGCGATAAGAATCAATTAGAGGATGGAATGGGATGCTAAATATTTTTATCCATGTTTTGTGGCAAATGAACACATGAATCTTAGGAGAAAATCCTGGAAATAATCATTCTAAACTTACCTAATTTAGCTAGGTATTTATTTATTGTTTAGATTTGTTAGCATCAGGGCACATACTGAGCTCCGATCTATTGGGATATGGTAATGTTATCGCTTGGTTTTTTCTGGAAATACTAATATGGTGTGAGTATAACAACCTTTCCTCCGTTCTCATGAAAAAAATCACCCAAGATATATTAACATGAAGAGGAAGCATAATTAATGTAGACACGTACTCTTCTATTATTGCGGGATCGTGACACATTTTGCAAATCGTTGCATCCAAATAGTGAGTTAGTTGAAACAAGCACCAATTCACTAGTGTAAAGGTAGTGTTGTTAGGATCAATAGCACGATATTTGGAGTCAAATGTCATGAGCACTCTTGATTTAGTAAAAGATGGAACTACTCATGAATATATGCAGTCTAATCCCTCAATTTTGTGGCTATATTCTAGGTCTTTGTGGAGCATCTCATCTGGACGGAGTGGGCCTGCATGCACTCAAGTATTTTAATCTCCAGTTCTTTTAATATGCAAAGATTGTTTCTACACAATGCCTGTAGCTCCATGCAGTCTCTATTTTGTTTTCTTGACTTTGTTTTATTGTTGTTGCAGGTTCAGTTTTGAGCTAGGAAAAAATATGTGGTTGATTCTATGACTTGAACCTAGCTAAGATACTATTGCAGCCTAAATAAAAAGGGTTTTTCTTTTGCACAGACAACTGAAATTCAGTCGAGCGCAAATGTGGAGAAGAAATAATTTTATCTTTGCAGGTTGTGAATGAAAGGCTGAAGCATTTGCAGGTTGCGCATGGAGGGCTAACACTCTTGTTTTATTTATTTTATAATTTTTTTAATATATTTTTCTTTTAAATTTAATATTACTGTTTAGAAATCACATTGTTCTAATATATATATATGTGTGTGTGTGTGTGTGTGTGTGTGTGTGTGTGTGTGTGTGTTTTAATGTTTATAGTTGCAGGTTTTATCAATTTAATAATAAATGTATTACTAATTTATTAAAATTAAAACTAGAAAACTTATAAAAAAACATGTTAATTTTTAATCTTAATTATTTTATATATTTTTTTAAATTTTGTTTTTAATCTTATTTTAGAGTATTCTTAAATGCAAACTAGATTTTTTTATTCCTAACAAAATTAAAGGGTGAAATTTTTATTTTATTTAGATTTATTTATTTAATAAAAACTAAAACAAACAAAGAAACATATTAAAATTAAAACAGAGACTATACTGATTTTTATTTTATTTTTTATTTGTTTATTAATTAATTTATTTTATTTTCTAATTGTTCATAGATTTAGAAGAAACTTAATTCCTAATACAATTTTTCTTCCTAGCATGACAAAAAATTATTTAAAAACAAAAGTTCAAAATGGAAAGAAATGAAAATTTTATAAATATTTTTTGATTAAAAATATTTAAACTACTTTTTTTTAATTCCTAAGAAAATTAAGAACAAAAATAATAATTAAGACTATAAGGAATAAAAATTTTAACAAATAGAAACTAAAACCTACCTACTTTACTTTAATTGGAATTTACAATTATTTACGTGTAGTGAAATTTCCAGTGGAACCATACATGTAAAAGGAGTAAATGAAATCTAATGTATTCCAAAGTTTGTGAAATTAGGTATTGTACATGTAAATTACCAAAGTAAAAAAAAAACAAGACTAATCTAACCTAATACTTACTTGAAACCATTGTTGGATGCAGCTTTTGTTTGCATGATGATCACCTGAGATCCCTTCTTCATCCTCTTCAATCTCTAGTTCGAACATGTTTTCTTCATCTGACATGCATGATTATTCAAATGCCGAATCTTCCTTGTTTGCTTCAGGAGGAGTAATTACAACTTTGGATGCTATCAAGATATCCTCTTCTAGATAAGAGGAGATCTTGGTTTTTGCTAGGGTCTGAGTGAGATGTTATAGAATTATGCTCATTGCTTGTGCCAGAAATTGTTTCTAAGGCCGGAGAAACAAGCCAACACACACTCAAATATAAAACTCAATAAAATCAAGGTTTAGGGTTTCTGCAATGTGTTTTTGGTTGTGAACTTTGAAACACTACTAGATTTTGATCCAAAATCCGACGGTTTTTTCCGACGGCGCATGGATTTTTTCTTTTAACCGTGCCAAAAATCAGAAAGATTAAATTTTTTTTGAAATGGTGGGGATAAGTGTCGCTTAAGCGACGACATTTCTCCTAG
>LPNX010407994.1:6142-16460 GCA_001517045.1 Pseudotsuga menziesii | reverse complement strand
GGTTGTTTCAGAACAAATAAATTGGACAAATGTTGCTTTAAGAGGAATGGCTGCACATACATTTGTCACAAATGATTATGCTCGTAGGAGACATATTGAACAGCTGCAGGTCACCATGAATGAATTAGTCTCCTCAAATAATTCCCTTTCTCTAAATATTTCGGGAATTAGAACTGTAGTCACAATAACGGCCTCTGAAGCTAAAAATCAGAGTGCAAAACTGGAAGATTTACAAGACTCTTATTTTGGAATGACCCATAAACAGTCTGAACTTGATGAGAAAATGGAAGATATCAAGTACCAAGTCAGATAAATCCAAGTAGATCTTCCTTCAAAAGATCAACTAGATAGAGAAATCCCCCTCTCTAATCTTTTTACTAGACCAGTTGAAGGAATTTCTAATGTTTATCATTCAGAAAAGTCTGAAAGCAAAGAAAAATTTCCCCTCCATTTTCCTAAAGAAAGCATTGAGGCAGATTATGCCCTTGTTACCCAGCTTGCACCAGAATGGGATTTTCCTATTAAAGAAAGCCTGCCATGGAACATGTCTAGGCCCTCAGCTCCAGATTTGTATGTCAAATGAAAGTTACCTAAAGTACCACAATTTTCTGAAGAAAGCTACCTAGAGTGGAACATTGATAATATGTCTATAGGACAAATCAGATAAGTGTTAGACATAATGTATGTATCATACAGAATTATGTGCATGAAAGGAAAAGGCGAGATAGAAGCATGCAAATGTCTTATAGAATGTTTTACTAGTACTCTAGCCAAATGGTGGGAAATAGAATCATCTCCTGAACTTGTGGAAAAAATGGAAAAGGAAGTATTAAGAGATGATGCTGGAGATATAATTTTCCATGAATATGGAAAGCAGCCAAATGGTGGGAAATAGAATCATCTCCTGAACTTGTGGAAAAAATGGAAAAGGAAGTATTAAGAGATGATGCTGGAGATATAATTTTCCATGAATATGGAAAGCCACAAAGTAATATGATCAGTGCTCTTACCACTATGATCCTAGAGCACTGGTGCGGAACAGAGCACAAAATATATGATAAGCATTCTGTTATTTTAATGAACTCAAAATGTAAGAGTATGGCTAATTATGATGATTTCCACAGGGAATGGATGCAACGCATCTATGAGGTAGAAGATAGCAAAAATCTACTCTGGAAACAAGTATACCTTGTTTCTCTCCCCAATAAATATGTATATTACTTTAAAGCCCAAGGAATTTTTCAAATTCCCTATGAAACCTACACTTTGGGAGAAATCCACTCTATTATTACTTCTGCTCTGGTTGGCCTATGTACTAGCACTAAGGTAAATAAATCTATTCAAAAAATGTCTAGATTTCTTGATAGCAAATCAATATGTGCTAAGTATGGATTATCAATAGAAGATCCGATTCGCAGGAAAAGAAAGGCCAAGAAAATATTGAAAAGAATCAAGAGTGTCAGAAGACCTAAAAAGAATTCTCAGTTTGGTAAACCTCCTAATAGGTTACAAAAGAGAGCAGCNAAAAGAAAGGCCAAGAAAATATTGAAAAGAATCAAGAGTGTCAGAAGACCTAAAAAGAATTCTCAGTTTGGTAAACCTCCTAATAGGTTACAAAAGAGAGTAGCACATTACAAGAAGGTTCCTAATACCTATTACTATACTCCAAATGATATAAAGCTGAAAACCTTTAAGGCTCAAGAAAAGCAGAAGCTCACTTGTTGGCTCTGTGGGCAACCAGGACACCTCACAAATAGATGCCCACAAGGAGAGGCATCAAAGAAGACCAGGGGAAAAGATTCCCAAAATAAAGTTCACAGAAATAATGAAAGAGCAATGGCTTCTAGAATCCCCATTCATTGCAACCGATGTGGCTTAGATATGGACATCACTGATGCCTGCCTTAGAAGCCCTTTTATTAAGCAAGAAGAAGTTCATATAGCTCAAGGAAATTTCAGTTCTAGTCCTAAAAATTCTGAATTTGAATATGACACTGATGATTTGTCTGAATTAGAACAGGAAGTTCTATTTATTTCTCAGAACTGTCAATTTTCAAACCCAAATCAGTGTTCTTGTAGCTCTACAGAAGAATCAGGAATGGATGAAAGCATAGAAGAAACAGAGGAAGAACTCGACATAAAAATGCCTAAACTAAAAGTTTGCATGGCATCAAGCAACACAGGAGAAGATGCACAAATGCTTGCCCAAATCCAAGCATTACCTGAAGGAGAAATGAAGGCATCCCTCCTTGACTCTTTTCTGAAAACTATGATGAAGACGACACAAAAATATCATGATGAAACGTCTTCAGGTAAGAAGCCTGTAATTGTTGATGCTTCTTTTGAAAGGACTGTTATCAAAAGGACTTATTAGGCACTCTAGGAGTCCTTGGAATTGTTATGGGTTCTATGTAAATAAACATTCTGAAAAAATAAGAGATGTTCCACGACTTGTTGTGAATTACAAGCCTCTGAATAAAGTTCTTGCAGATGACACATACCCAATCCCTCATAAGTCGAGTCTAGTAAAAAAAATTGCAGGAGCTAAGATATTCTCAAAGTTTGATCTCAAGTCTGGATTTTGGCAAGTAGCCATTAAAGAGGAAGATAAGTTCAAAACAACCTTTAGTGTTCCTGTAGGACATTATGAATGGAATGTCATGCCATTTGGGCTCAAGAATGCTCCTTCCAAATTCCAGAGGGTGATGGATAATGTGCTCAATCCATACTTTGATTGGTTGATTGTATATATAGATGATATTCTTGTGTTTTCAGATTCAATTGAGTAGCATTTTAAACATCTGGCAACCTTGTTAAAAGTTGTCAAAGAAGCCGGTTTGGTCCTATCAAAAAAGAAGCTTGAATTATTCCAAACCAAGATCAAGTTTTTAGGGCATGTTAACTCCAATGGAACGTTGATCTTGCAACAACATGTAGTCAAANAGAAGCCGGTTTGGTCCTATCAAAAAAGAAGCTTGAATTATTCCAAACCAAGATCAAGTTTTTAGGGCATGTTAACTCCAATGGAACGTTGATCTTGCAACAACATGTAGTCGAATTTGCTGATAAATTTCCTGACAAAATCCTTGACAAGACCTAGCTGCAAATATTTTTGGGTAGTCTTAACTATGTCAGTCATTTCTACAAAGATTGTGCTAAATATCGAAATATTTTGAATGAAAGATTGAAGAAGGAACCAGTTCCCTGGACCCATGAGCACACCAGAGCCGTGCAAAAAATCAAAGCAAGAGTAAAGACTCTGCCTATTCTCTATGTTGCAAATGATGATCTGCCAAAAATTGTTGAAACTGATGCTAGTAATGAAGGGTGGGGAGCAGTTCTTAAGCAAGTAAGGATCAAAGAAAATAAAAAGAAGTTAGAAGAAATTTTACAATTTTCTTAAGGGGTTTTGTAGGATGCAGAGAAAAACAATGCTGCTTTAGACAAAGAAATCAAGGTTGCATGAAATGCTGTGCAAAAATTTGAAATATTTTTTATTTAAAATTTAAAATATCTCGTTAATGGGCTTAATGATTAAGAATTGTTTTCTCATGGTACTTATTGGCTCGTCTTAAATTATTAGTATAAGAAATTGTTGTTCTAGTTAAAAAAAACCTTCCACTAATTAAAATATATATATGCCTATCAACTTTCACCAACCACTAAAGGGTTGGTTATGCCTATCAATTTTCACCAACCACTTCTTTTTTTAATTTATTTTTAAAAAAATGTGGTTCACCATTTGTTAGAGGGCTACTCCACGGAAAATTCCAATACCTGATATTCAAACTGAATCAAGGTATGGCTAGCTCATCAATCACAAAATTTATTACAAAGGGCTCCACAAGAGAAACATGTCACTTACAAGAGTAGAACCTGGGTAGGGAGGGTAACATTCATTCCTCCCAACCACCCAAG
Source organism: Pseudotsuga menziesii (assembly GCA_001517045.1). Taxonomy (NCBI): domain Eukaryota; kingdom Viridiplantae; phylum Streptophyta; class Pinopsida; order Pinales; family Pinaceae; genus Pseudotsuga; species Pseudotsuga menziesii. The sequence goes on along the minus strand of LPNX010407994.1, from coordinate 12,543 downwards.
CTACATCCATTTGACCATTTTCACCAACCACTTTACTACTTTACTTATCACTAAACTAGTTAAACCTAAATTTTTTTTTAATGTAAGTCTTTAAAAGAGGTTACTCATTCTATACTCATGCCAAATAGTCTTCCCCCGAATATGTTCACTAGTTCCATTCTTGTAATCATTTGAGATCACTTGTCTGAAACGTGTGGTCTCGATCTCTGTATGTATATGCGTAGATGCCAATGATCCTCTGCACGTTGCCTCTAAGCTCTTTTGGCAGCTGGAAGGTAAAATGACAAGTGCAAAGGACAAACAATAGACAATCAAATAGCTGTCGATGGTCATCTAATGTCCCTGAGCCATCTTTAAATCTTTCTCTGTCCAACCAAATCATATTTCAATTTGTATTGGAAAGGCTTGCTACTATGATGTGAACCATTAATAATTAATGTCTCGCAAGATTAATATTTATGGCTCACAAGATTAATATTATAAAAATAAATAATATATTTTTATTATATTTTATACATGCATTAATCGCATTGCATTTGCCCTTTGTTTCCAATTTTTGATAAATTGTATTACATCAAAACGTTAAGATGATATGTTAACAATTCTCACAATTGGAACCATGTCCATAAATTTAAGATTTAAGGTGGTTGGTTCTTTTTTGATGAATGTCTGAATGGAAGAGATGGAGTTTTTGAAAACCCTAAATACCCTCTATCAGGTGAAAATGCTTGTTTGCGGCGAAAGTTGAAAGCTTGTAAAGTAAGAAAGGGTGTCGAAGATTCTATAGTTCAGTGTGATGTTACTTTAAAGAAAGTCGAAGGGTTGGTTGAAAGGAATTTAGTTGGTCACCTGGAGTACACCAAGATGAATCGTTTGCAGATGTTAAATTGGGTAAGTGAGAATTGGAAACCCATTTTAGATTATCAACCATAGGTACTTAGGTTACCTAGAGGTTGGTTTTGTTTCATTTTTTGTCTAAAGATCATGCACAAAACATTCTGAATCAATTCTGGGTTATTCAAGGAGGTTCTTTGGTGTTATGGAATTAGTCTGTCACATTTCAACCCATTGACTCAGAAGGTTTATAAACGTCACTTGTGGCTCCTTCTGTCGGGTCTGCTAATTCAATTTTGGTATGAAGACATTATAAAAAGTTTGGAAAATCACTTAGGGTCTTTCATTTATGTAGATAAATAATCCCAAATATCGGGGGATAAAAGAATGGACAAGGTTCTGGTTGAATTCAACTTGACGGAGGGTCTGCCATAATCTTTAAACATTAGATGGGGTGAGTTTATTTTTAAACAGAGATTGGATTATAAGGGTTTACCTTTCCACTATTTGGTCAGTAGAAATACGGGTCATTTAAGGAGAGAATGTCCTTTCTCTGAAAAGAGTTTCGAACAAATCCGAGTACAGGAGGATTATAAACGTCCTATTCAACCACTTACTTCCCTCTAGCTAGAAGTGTTTTCTGCAGAGGAAGATCATCTTTCAGAAGGTACGTCACCTTGTAACTCACATGTTCCTTACAAAGACATTTCTTNCCTATTCAACCACTTACTTCCCTCTAGCTAGAAGTGTTTTCTGCAGAGGAAGATCATCTTTCAGAAGGTACGTCACCTTGTAACTCACATGTTCCTTACAAAGACATTTATTCTAAAGAATTACTCTACATTAAATATGTAGAAAAGGAATACAATCACAGACTAAGTTCAAAACATGATTGCGTGAAATTCGAGGAAATTTTGGAGGGAGATATCCAAAACATAATTTTAAAAGATGTCTCTGGTACTTGTGATGTTGGGACTAGGGTTTTTCCTCCTGTGGACTCTGCTGAGATGGTTTTCACTACTCCTTTTAGTGCTCCTTTAGATTTTAACAATTTGGAGTCCCAAAATATTGTTAATGCTTAAAACAGTCTAGAGAATCGAGGTGATTTGGTGATATTAAAGGGTTTGAGTCTTAATGGAAAGTCATCTTTGAAGAATTGTTTGTTGATAGGAAAAAAAGTGAAATCATTACTTATTGGGGCAAGCCATCAAATTTGGGAAATCTTATTTTTGCTTGTGGGGAAAGAAAACACCCAGAAATGTGTGCCCATTCCATTCTTCACCCATGCGTTTCTCTTCCTCATGCAATTGGAGCTAGCTAGGTGTTTTCCTTCACGTTTTTATGCAATTGCTTCATTTTCTACATGGCTGGGAACCCATTTTTGTATTGCACAGTGGCTGGGAAGAGAGAATCACGATTTGGGGGTTTATAGAGGTCGTTTTTTCCCTTGTAGTGCCCATAAACGTTTTCTGAAATCCAATTTCTCTCCCAGGGTTGATTTTCCCTTCTACCATTTCGGTTTTGGTTGCCAAAACGTTTTTCTTCATGCCCAACATTTTTTGTTGTTGTTGTTATGTGCATCCTTGTTTTGGTCTAAGCCGTTAGGAGTGGAAGAGGCCCATAATTGGCTTGATAAAACTAGTGAAGAGAGGAGCCTCACAAAAAAGATCAAGAGGGGTTGGCTAATGTTCTATGCACACCTGGGAGAACACTGGAAGGGAAGGTATGGCTTGAGGGACTATGTAGTAGTGAAGGGAATACTTCCTTGTGTTGGGTGTGTAGGTATTATGGAGGCCAAGCTAGATAGATATTGTGGAGTTGTCCATAGCTCTGTGGTTAAACTCACTAGCTTAGCAATTCATCCTTTCCACTACCTTAGCAGCCTGATAAACCCAACTGTGGATTGGCTTGCCTGAACCTTACTGTGTATTTGGATATGTGTGAGCTTGTTGTTCCCTATTCCCTTGTAGAAATCATTCGCAATGAGGGGGTGGAATTTGTGTTGAGATATTGATAAGCACAACTGGACCATGGTTGGGTGGAACGTTGCAGTGATATAGCTAGTTGCTCGGGGCAACTCAATTTCAAGATAATTTCTCTCTTGTATTAACTCTGCAATGTATTTGATTTAAGAATTATTATGAATGCATGAATGTATTTTCTTTCACTGTATTTTCATACATTATACATTTGCATATATTTTTATTTTCAATGCATTTTGATTATGTTCATGGGGCTAGATCCCTGGTTGGATAACAACAGGTTAGTCGCGTCCTCTCCATGGAAGTAGATGGGAGGGGACATGACAGTAATACACTAAACAATAATTGTTATTGCTCATCAACTAATCACTACTCATCTACTGTCACTGCTCATCAATTGACCACTGCAACACAACAACACCATACTGCACATTAACCTATACAAAACAATTTGTACCAATCAATCGACTGCTCACATCAACTGAATCATTCAATCTGATTCCAACCATGTGCACAAAAACTCATTCCACCTGTCAAACCAACTACTCATGCAACTCATCCATTTGAGTAAGACCAACTGCATATAAGGAAACCTGTTCCAATTCTGCTCAATTGAAGCAACCTATACCAAGCTGCTTGTGTACCTGTGCCAAATCAATCATATGCTTGTGTTAATCTAATCTAGTGCTCTGATAGTCAACCAACACTTCTTACTTGGCCTAGTTCATCATGTAAGAGACACATTTGAGCAATCAAGATACTTCACATACGATCAACCAAACTTTTTCCAATCACACTCAACTCAATGACACCACAACCAACCTCAATCATAGTCAAGGATTACTTGATAGTTAAACATGATATACCTCAACCAACTAACCTCAACCAAGAAGATAAAATACTTAACCAACTATGTCAAACTAAATCAAGCTCATAAACTCTTAGACACAAAAATATTTTTCACTCCACTCTAATAAAGTCAATAAATCGAACAAATATCAAACAAATAGTCAGTTACAATGCTATCAAAGGTTGTGATTAACAGTCAATAACAATCCATCTCCACTTAGGTCAAATACACAATGATCAACACTTGTCAAACTATTTCTCAAAGAAAACACTTAGTTTGAACAAAGAAATCACTCACAAGATCTATTACTTACATGTAAACTTCGCATTCAATACTACACTATACAATAGTCAAGATAAACACCAAAATCTATGCCAACAATATCTAATATAATCATCAAGATCTAGATGAAGATCACATTAAGATATATTCCAATATAACCATCACCGTATTCTCCATAACATATTCAATGACTTCAAATATATATACCAATATATAGGCTCACATACTAATATCAAAGATGAACTCTATCATTGAGAGACATGTGCCATCACAAGAGNATTCTCCATAACATATTCAATGACTTCAAATATATATACCAATATATAGGCTCACATACTAATATCAAAGATGAACTCTATCATTGAGAGACATGTGCCATCATAAGAGAAACCTAGAAGCATGAACCATACATTTTTGAATATCACAAGATGAAAAAACAATAGACAAACCAAAAGAAACTCTATATCATGTCATCACATATCCCTCTCAACAATATTTCCAACGAGCTAAGAATTTTGTAATTTCGATTCTGTATCAGAAAGTTATGCCAATTTTAGTGAATCTCTTCAATCATTAAAGATGCCCAAAAATTTCTTCTCCATAAAGTTTCACACTTTTCTCATGGGGGTGTCGCTGATGAAACAATACCATATCACGCCCGTTGATATTGGGGGATTAATAATTAAAAAAAACAAAACATTATATTGTGGTTATATTTAGGGTTGAGAGGTATATTTTATAATTAAAATAAATATGTAACATTTAGGGGTTTATTTTATGCAAAGGAGTGGAGCAGCGCGCGGGAGACGGAGTCGGGGAGAAAAATTAGGGTTTTTTTTAGAGATCGATGGTTGTAATATGCTGGTTCTATTACCAAAAAATGGAGGTGGATCTCAATTTGGTCATTCTATCAAACAATGGAGGAATATATGGTTTATTGTTGAGAGAGGGTGGAATTTGAGAGATTGACGGTTGGAATCTGCTGTTTCTATTATCAAACAATGGAGGCGGCTCTCAATCTAGTCGTTTCATGGAGGAAGATTTGATTTATTGTTGAGAGAAGGTAGAATTAAATAGAAATCCTCCATGTTAACATGGATNTCTATTATCAAACAATGGAGGCGGCTCTCAATCTAGTCGTTTCATGGAGGAAGATTTGATTTATTGTTGAGAGAAGGTAGAATTAAATAGAAATCCTCCATGTAAACATGAATTATCACTGCCATATAAATATTTTTGAAATGGATATGATGTTCCTAACAATGGGGAATGACAAAGAGAGTCCAAGAAGCCCACGCTTAAGCTAAACCGCCACTGTGTCTAGAGGACAGAGAGATATGAAGAGGTATAACCATGTCTTCAAATATTCAAATAGGAATTCTGTGAAACAATATTTAATGGTTGTTTATCTTTTGTTTATTACGCCTTTTTTCCCTTATGCAATCTATCCTCTGATTTTTATTTTTAAAAATGTTAGCTAACCATTTTTGTTTACAGGAACAACTATGTAATTTATCTTTTGTTTATTACGCCTTTTTTCCCTTATGCAATCTATCCTCTGATTTTTATTTTTAAAAATGTTAGCTAACCATTTTTGTTTACAGGAACAACTATGTAATTTCCACTATTAGTGCAGCCATGTACATGAACCAGCTTCAGGATCTTGCTCTGAGGAGATGCTTCAATTTGCCTCTGTATTTTTGCATAGGGAAGGGCCCGATCACGCCCCTCGTTTCAAGGAAGTTATCACATTCAATGGTGAAACCTTCAAAATCTCCAAATTTTACACCACATTACTCCATGCTGAACACGCGGCTGCAAAATTTGCTCTTAGTACTCTGTCGAGAAGATGCCCTTCGCAGTCTCTTGCTACAAGAATCTTAGTAAGGAGAACATTGCTCGTTTATTTTTCCTTTTTTCCCTTGTTGGCTTCATTATTAGATTGAAATCATTACATAAATAGAGCCTTAGACCTTAGATGCCTTAGGCACTCCTGCATTGCGATTTTTTTTTATTGTNATTTTTCCTTTTTTCCCTTGTTGGCTTCATTATTAGATTGAAATCATTACATAAATAGAGCCTTAGACCTTAGATGCCTTAGGCACTCCTGCATTGCGATTTTTTTTTAATGTACTTTTGGGTTCCATTGGTTTATAAACATTAATGAAACTTCTTTCTTTCTTCATCCCTTTTCCTTGCTCATCCTAAAATGGATTTACACAAAGGATCGTGTTAATGAAATCTGTATTCATATATTGGGAAGGGTTGTCGAATCTGCCCGGACCAATATGGCCACTACCACACTAAAAACAATATAGACCTTTAGCTTTGTTTGAAGACTTGCTGANCTGTATTCATATATTGGGAAGGGTTGTCGAATCTGCCCGGACCAATATGGCCACTACCACACTAAAAACAATATAGACCTTTAGCTTTGTTTGAAGACTTGATGA
>LPNX010407960.1:119272-191919 GCA_001517045.1 Pseudotsuga menziesii | reverse complement strand
GTTGTTGTATATTGTAGGAATTCTGTGTATATTGTTAGAAATGATGCATAAAGTTCTATGTGATTGTTGATACATCCTTCTCACAGCTTTACCGGTTCCTTAGAATCATGGCTTTAAGTTAGGCTCTAAGTTATTAGGTTGTTTCGATTTCATGTAGTAGGAAAGATCGAGCGAAAGATTGATAAGTACACTTAATTTGCTTGGCTTGCAGAGGAATTTCTGTCGCGCTAATTCTGCTTTGCTCGCCGGTCGACGGTGATGCTTGGCTTTCCGTTCCTTTCCTTTGCATTGTACACAAAACTGTGATAAGATTTAGTTTCGTCGCAATGCGGACCTAACAACCACTACTTCCCAAGCATTGTGGACTTTGTGGTTACAGTAACTTGATGTGCAATCTGCGCTTGTCCTGGCGTTCCTACGTCTTGTTCTTGTGCACAATTGTCCTCTTCCATTCATATCGAGGCCAGGCAAGCGGATTCAGCCGCAGTTTACGAGTTGGATCTTTGTCTTCTTTGGTGTTCTGTCAAATTGATATTTATTAATGTAGTCCTGAATATCTTGAATCCCGAATGCTGACCGTTTCTTTGCCCTCAAGACTGGCTATGTCTAGCCCCACGGAGCATTGGTGGCTCCAGGTTATATAGAGTCTAGACACATATCTAGGGCTTGCCGATCGAAGCCTCTGAACCGCGTTTTAATGGAAAAGATGCTAATTCGGAGGAAAAGATGCTAATTCGGAGGACTAGAACGTTTTCTTTCTTTCTATTTGCAAGCATTCTGGTTTCGATCCAGCTGAGCATAACTGGCGTGGTGGACGCTAGAATCATCCGGTACATGAAATTTAACTTTAAATTGAATAATTATGGAGAGACGATCCTGGTTTCGCCAAGCTTCCCAGCGTTCTGCTAGACCGGTTGCATATACCACGACCCTGCTGGTTTTCCAAGAAGTTTTGGATATAATTTTTATTTTTTTAATTTTATTATTATGACGTCATGTTGCCACATGTCAATGTCAACTCAAATCCAGATAACAAATTCCAAAGTTTACATAATCTTCTATCCACCAATCAGCTGTTTACAAAATAGTTTTTTAAACAAAATTAAAAAAATATTTTACAAATCCCTAAATTATACTTTACAAAACAAATTTTAATTTTTTATACCTGCATCAAAAGAGAGCAACTAATACGCAACTAATACCAAAGTCAAAGTCAAAAAAGTTTGACTTGCAGCATGTATAATAATAACTAAAATAACTAAAATACTAAGAAATAATAATAATAATAACTAAAATACGAAGAAATAATAAATATAAACTAAAAGAGACAAAAATGAGGCAGTATAATAACTAAAATACGAAGAAATAATAAATATAAACTAAAAGAGACAAAGATGTTTGAAAAACTAAAATAAAAAGCATACACACTTAATTTGTAAAATGTCCCTTAGTAAATATTTTTTAATATTTAAATTCAAATTAATATTTTTATTTAATATTTAAAAAATCAAAATTAATGTAAAGAAAAAAATATAATAACTTTTAAAATATACTAAAATAAATAAAAAACAAATACTTATCTTTAAAATATTTTATATTTAGAATTGTGATGCACATGATTACTGTTTATGTTTAACATAGTAAAACACATTCAAAGATCCCTTCTACATACACACTATGAAGTATCCGTATCATAGTGAGTCATGCACGCTATTAAATATCCATATAAATTATTAGTTTTAAATAAAACTTTTTAAGTAGTAAAATATTTTCTTTTTAAAAGTAAATATAGTTTAATCTCTTCTTCTTATTAGTGCGTGAAAACATATAAATTTATTAAGTTACAAACTATTTTTTAAACTTTTGTTATTAAATCTTTATATGCAAATTTTATATTAAAATAGAAATAAAAATATAATATAATTTCTTATTATTTAATAAAAATATATAAGTTTATTAAATTATACAAGGTAATAAAAACATATTAATGTGTATACCATTTTTTATTATTTAAATTTTATATTAAAATGAAATATATAAAATTATGAATTTTATTTTTAATTAAAAAATTAATAAAACATTTTTTTATTTTAAAATATGACTAAAAAAATCATAACTTTAATTTTAAGATTCAAAAAATCTATATAAATAATTCATTTAAAATTATATCTAAATAACATAAAAATAATTAAAATTAAATATAAACAATTTAAACCTTTTAATGACAAAGAAATTTTTATCAAAAATTAAATAAACTAGACCTAAGTAAATTGTGATAATAAAAAACAAACAAGTTGATGACAAATGAGCCCAAATTCAAAGTTAACACAAAAAAAAATTAGATACAAATAGTTTATTTAAAATTATATCTAAATAACGTATAAATAATTTAAGGACGAAGGTAATTGCAATAATAATAATAATTTTTAAGGTCACCACCAAGCGAGACACTAATTTGGTGTATGAGACCCCCTTGTTTGTGGGACAAGTGACCCATTTAACTGCTAAAGTCTACATAGGTGTACATACACTACCCATAAGGACGTAGGTAAATTTCCATGCTCCTTTTGTATCCACATCCAACCTTGTCATTGACGTCTATATAAAAAAAATCCATCTACCCGATTGCATGGGTCCTTAGCAGCTATAACCGCTAGTTCTCTAGGAATTCTCTTCACATACATTGTTCATCAATCTTTGTTCCACAACTGAGAGGCTACGAGTTCAACTGCCACCCTCATACCTACCTAGTGGTTCATTCCACACTTGATGCAACATCCCTTCTCTATGCATAAGAGAGATACTTGTGCTTCTAGTAGCCAAGGAAAGTAAATTCTAACGAGGAACCCAAAAATACTATTAGGGTGTCGGGTACCACCGAAGGTCCACCCCATAATTAATTCAAAAAATAGTACAACACAACCATCACAAGTATATGCAGAACCATGGTTGTGACACCACTTCTTAGGATTTAATGGAGCATACATATAATTAATAATGAAAGAACACAAATCCACATAATAACACATTTAAGATAGAAACACAATTTTTAGGTGGAAAACCCAAAACGAGGAAAAACCACCATAACCTCAAGCCTTATAAAGGTTTATTCACATGCAATATCATGGGACAATTCCATGGGCCACCAAATACCACGGGCCCAAACACACACACACACACACACACACACACATGAAAGGATAAAGAAATTGACAAAAGTAGGGGTTGTGGTATTCTACCAAGGTTCAAAGGTAGTAAGTCCATGGTTGGTAATAGTGTAAGTGGCTTCATGCACGTGCACATTACATGTGATGACTTTAGGTTTCTTGCTTATGAATCTCATATGAATCTTTTAGAAGCATTATACATTTCATTATTATGGTAATTATTCAAATAAGAGCTAATAACAATAAGAAGATCAAATTGATATTGATATTTGAAATAAAATAAAACTTTTTTATTTCTTCATATACCATAAATGAAAGACTTTTTCTTACTTAAAAAATGACTATCTAGTCATAATACAATAAATTGAAGAAATAATAAATAGAAAAAAACTAAAACACACTAGACTCTTTGAAAATCTAAAATATGAAAAAATAATAAATATAGAGGAACTAAAAAAGACTAGATGTTTGAAAAACTAAAACAAAAGCATATAAACATATAAGAAAAGAAGACTTAATTAAGCCTATAGGCGTTTTTATTTGAGATTTGGGGTGGAGTACGACTTATGCTTTTTTATCTATGAAGATGAGACAAGTCGAGATTGATTCTATGGCAATTCAAAATTTGAATAAATAGTTATAAAAAAGGAATATAAAAAATAACAATGATACATAGATAACTCATAAAAAAATATGAAAAATAAAAAAAATTCCAAACTATGTAGATATGTTAGTTTCTAAAATGTGAATAGATAAATATTTTTATTTAATATTTAAATCAAAATTAATACTTTTATTTAATATTTAAATCAAAATTAAAAAAATATAAATTTAATATATATTCTAAAATAAATAGAACAAATATTATTTTAAAAATATATATTTTTTTAAATTCTTTTTAAATTGTTATACACATAAGTAATGTTTGTGTTTAACATAATAAAACACTCCCTTCTACATAAATACACACTATGAAGTATCCATGTAACAGTGTAACACGATTAACATATCTATATGATGGTCACTAAGTTAATCAAAATGGAGAAGAAATATTTTTAATTTTTATATTAACATATTTTTTATGTTAGTTATTAATAAATATTATTAGTTTTAAATAAAACTGTTAAATAGTAAAATAGTTTTCTTCTATTTTAAATATTGTATAATTTTTATTTTTTTTCCAGGGAAAAAAAACATAATTTTATATCATCCATAGAGAAACAAAATTACATTTTGTAGATATGCCATGCATATTTATAACCAATGTTCAAAACTCATCCATGATAAAAATCACAATCTCATTCATCCATCAGATTTCTAATACCAACAGTCCAAAAAAATATGAAGAAGTAAACAGGCCCTTCCCATTTCATGCACGCAGCATTTAACATTCTGACCATAATAACTGATATATGAACGCCTAACTGTCATAGTCATAGCAAAAAACTAAAATAAAACCACCTCCAAAAAAACAAAAACCAAAGCCCAACAAAGTCCCGACCCATTTTCATTCGGAAAACAGGTTCTCATGCAACCACCACTTCAAAAAAAGGTCGATGATAATATTCAAAAGCATCATCTCCTAATCGTTCTTTAACCTTCCACAAGCCTGGATCCAGCACGAGCCCCTCCTTCAAGGCTGAGTCTGGTATAATCTTTTCTTATTACTTTGAGAAAACATATAAATTTATTAACTTACAAATTATTACTCTTATTACTTTAAAAAACATATAAATTTATTAATTACAAATTATTATTCTTATCACTTTGTTAAAACATATAAATTTATTAACTTACAAACATAGAAATACAAATACAATATAATATCTTATTACTTAATAAAAATATATAAATTTGTTAAATTAAACATTTTTTTGGTAATAGAAGCATATAAGTTTATTAATGAGAACATTTTATTTTTATTTTTATAGTTGAATTTTTTAGTTCAAATTTTATATTAAAATGAAATATATAAAATTATGAATTTTATTTTTAATTAAAAAATTAATAGCATTTTATTATTTTAAAATATAACTTCACAAGAAAATAATTTTCTTTTTTAATTTTAACATTTCAAAAAATTAGATATAAATAGTTCATTTAAAATTACATATAAATAATTTGAAACTTTTTGTGACAAAGAACTTTTTATCAAAAATTAAATAAAGGACTGAGGTAAATTGCGATAATAAAAGATGATATATAAAAAACAAACAAGTTGATGACAAATGAGCGGGAATTCAAATATGAAAGATATAAATAAATAACATAGACATAAATAATCCATTAAAATTATATCTAAATAACATATACATAATTAAAAATACATATAAATAATTTAAACCTCTTCTCTATCTTCTCTAACTAGTTAGAAAGCAATTAGAGCACTTCTGACCGTTTGAAAGATCTCATGTCCTCCATATCAACTCTGCATTGCCTTCGCTTGCCTTCTTTCATATTCATGTTTGTTTCCTCCCTCGCGTCGCGTGGCCATGCATTTTCATAGAATTTTACTCTTCGATTGTAATTGTTGCGTTCTTTTTTATTACCGACTTTGGATTGTTTGGCTGGGCAATTTTATTTTAATTACAATCAAGCTTCTGTGAGCTTATCCAAAAGTTCCTTGAGCTACCCAAGCTCCCTTTGCTACCTAAGCTATCTACTAATTATGTTAACTGTGTTTAAATTATACAAATATATTTTTGTTTCTCAGATCCATGAAGATAGGATCGAGACTTATGACTCTGCTAATGACTCACTAACTGCTAGAAATACTCAATAGTCTCCAAATCAACCCTATCTGTTTACATGTGGAAAAGGATCTAGATTCCTTATCCATTTTTATTCAGCTTTTATACATTAAAACAAATTACAAATGTGTGAGACTCTAGGTCTCTTTAGGTTCAACTAACTTTGGTGAAGTCATGGATAACTTCATCTTCATGAGCTTATGCTCTTGCATCACCCCGAGAGGCTTGGAAGAATTCAGAAGGTCTACCATTAATTAACGGAGCAATCCATGGGCTGTTAATGCAAGCTTTGGTCCATCTAATGAACCTTTCTGAAAATCCGAACTTGGACATAATTTCAAGAAGGAAAAAATCGATAACCCTATCAAAGGTGTTAGCCATGTCTAGCTTTATTGCCATACCTTGTTGCTTTCTTTCCAAGTTGGAATAATGGCTTCTTGGACAATAATGATATTGTCTAGAATTTGCTGCTCGACTACAAATCCTCCTTGAGACTCTGAAATTATATGCTTCATGAGATTTTTCGTTCTAGTAGCCAAAATTTTTGTGAGAATCTTGTAAGAAGTGTTGCATAGTGAGATTGGCCTGAATCATTCCACAGAGTTGGGATTTTTTTCCTTCGAAATGAAAGCTAGGAAAGAAGAGTTGGTGACCCCACCAATTTTGTCTTTAAAGTTTTTTACTCGTCCAGTTGAGCATCCTTCTCAAATCTTTTTTAATGAGGTCCCACGCAGCCTGATAGAAATTGATTGTGAACCCATCGGGTCCTGGAGCCTTGTCAAGATGTAGAGTACAGATCGCTTCACTGATCTCATGTTTCGATATTGGCTTCACTAGTTCTTCATTCTCAGAATCAGAAACTATAAAAGGAATAACCAAGAGAAGATCAACCTGAGAGATGGGATCCGTCTCATCACTACGGTATAGAGATTTCTGAAGTGTTGAACAATATGCCTCTTGAAGGCCTCATTCCCCTCGATTTTTTTCCCATTGCTATCATTCAAATCCTTGATAATATTAAAGCTTAGTCTAGATCTATATTGCTTGTGGAAATAACCAGTATTATTATTTCCCCCTTTCAGCCAATGTTGCCTGGATTTCAGTCTCCATTCTTCCTCCTCCTGTCTTGCAGCCTTTAACATCCTCATATTCATCTCTTTTTCCTGATTTAGAGTGACCAAAGTCACTTCTTCATCTTCCATTCTTTTTTGGAGAGTTGCAAGATCGTCTTGAGTTTGTTTCTTGTGGAATGAAGGCCCTTTAAAAGAAAGTTTAGCCCAGTTCTTGAGAGCGAGACGTGCCACTCTTAAATTTGACTCCCATATATATCTAGGAGAGCCAAAGATGTTAGTATTCCAAGCCTCTTGAATGATTTCCAAAACTTTAGAATCCTTCAACCAAAGATAGAATCCTTCAACCAAAGAGGATTAAAACGGAAAGGGATAGAACCCAAATTTTCAGAAGGAGCTAAGGATAAGTATATTGGTTTGTGATCTGAAGTTGCTGAAGGAAGGGCTAGGCAGATCAAGATCAAATCCCTTTGCAGGAGGGAGGAGCTTATCAAAAACCTATCGAGTCTTGCAACAATATGTCCAGGGCTCATCCTTTTGTTACTCCAAGTATATTTCCCGTTCTTAAGGGGAGGATCCAGTAGATCCAGATCTGCCATTAGATCTTCCATTTTCTCTCCAAAGGGGTCCCTAATGACCAACCCTCCCCTCTTCTCCACCTGTGATTTGGTGGTGTTGAAGTCCCCAGCAAAAATAGCGCCTTTTCCCTGCAAGTTTTTGCTCAACAAGTTGAGAGTTTCCCAAAAGACCATCTTTTCCCTGTAATGCGTTGGACCGTACACATTACAAACAAAGATTGACTCTTTCTTGTCTTTGCATTGTAGCTCTGTCAGAAGCTAATGATTGGTTTTCTTTGTTGATTTCATAGTATATTTTTCTTAATTATAAAAGGTTGCAACTCCTCCAGAAGCACCTCTGGAGCTGATAGCTTTCTCATGATAGTTTTTCTAGTGAGGACGTGGTAGGGCCATTACCTATTATTCAGCCATTTTTGTCTCCTGAATCTTCAGAATATCTGGTCTCTCTGATTTGATAATAATTTTAATAGCTTCCACTTTGACTAAGCTCCCCAGACCTCTGTAGTTCCAAGAGACAACTATCATTATTTATTTACTCTTTGAGGTCCTGCTTGAGACGTGACGTTTGCTCTTGATCCTCCGACACTTCTGGTGTTTTGTAGAAGCTTAGTTTCCTCAATACTCTTCTGCCTCCCAAGTTCAAGTTCTCTTTCTGCTTCCTATTCCCTGTGGTGCCTGTGATTTTTTCTTCCCCTTGTGGATGGTGGTGGAGCTTGATCTGGTGTTTCTTGAGATCCTTGTGAAGAGGAATGACCTGGGGAGTCTAGCATCGGATTGGATATGTTTTTATTTACCATTGCTTCCCAAGATCCCCTTGGGGAGGGAGATCCGTGAGTGTTTTCTCTGCCCCATCTTCACTTGCATTTGGAAGTGTGCTTGGTGTCGGATCCCCACATTCTTCTATTTCATCACCCTTAGGAGTGATATCTGTTGAAGGAATTTATCCTTCTTCTATATGAAGAGCCAGGTATTGATTGTTGGTGGTTGTTCCCTTGGCGATTGAAGCCTGCTCCTTAGTATTTTTTGGTTGTGAGTTGTTGTTAGCATTAGGAGGAATGTAGGGCATCTTTTTCCCTCTTTTAACCTACTACCATCCTTATTCTTGGTTTCTTCCAGGATCCTATCGCGCTTCTTTAGGACAACTTTTGACAAAGTGACCGTATTCATGGCACTTTCTGCACTTGAAAGGAAGCTGCTCATAATCGACCTTTTGCAGATGTTCTCATCAATCCATGAACAGATTCACTTCTTCAGGTAAACCTTTCTCTAAATCAACTTCCACACATATCCTTGCGCATGAGAATAATGGTCCCTTTGGCTCTGCCTTGTCGATATATTTTCCAAGGGTATTTCCAATAGCTTGAGGGCCTCATCATTCCAGCAACGCATAGGGAGATGAGGAAGACGAACCCATACTGACACTGCTGAGGAAATGTCCTTCTTTGGGTCAAAAGATAAACTCCAATGGTTTAGATACAGGCCTCTTGGCCCCATGAAGTAAGGCCCTCTTCTAAAGATAACATCCCTGTAATCTTTGTTCTCGAACAAAAAACAAAAAACCCTTTTCCACAAAATCAATGCTACAGGCCTCCGGAAATCAAAGGTATCTAGCTCTTAGAGATCCAATGCTCGATGGTTTTCAGCGAGGGCCAAATCCCCGTGAATTGAACTACTAGTCCCTTCTCACTCAAGGCAAGGGCCTTCATTCTTGAAGAAACCGACATGATTTGAATGCGAGGATCTACTGCTCACCTCACATAACTGGACTCTTGGGTCTCGGAGGATGAAGGAGGCGAGGATTCAACTAAAGCCCTGAAGGCGTCATCCAAAATGAGTCTTCTATCCTCCAAGAGAGGATCTGGAGGAGGGTCCTTGCACACAGGTCACCAATCGGGCTTCCAAACTCTAGGCTGTTGCTCCTAGGCACCTCGACCCGGGCTAGAACGCTCCCAAATTTTTGTTCAAAGTGCTTGTGCTATTATCCCGCGTCGATTTCTAACTTTCATTCCATATTTACTTTGCAGTCTAAAATCACTATAATTCTCATTTCCCACTCTTTTTATTACGTTTTATTTTCCATCTAGTCCACATGAGAATAAGGAAAGCTTTTGTCCACATAAAATACATTTGCCATAACAAAAAGGAACTCAACAGATGAAGAAGTTATTTTTATTTTTTTATTTTTATGAGATAAAAAATACAAATAAAAAGCAAAGCCTACTGTGGTGTTGTGTGATTGTGAATTGCATAAACATCTAAGGTGGGTAGGGAGCATTCCTTGAAACTTCTTGATTGAAATCTTCTTTCATTGCATCATTGTATATCTTGTGGATTTGAATAGGATGTAGGGCAAGATGCTCTAGTTTGTCCACTTCACAAAATTCCCCGTTTTTTTTTAAATTCATACTTGTCTATAGTACAAGCTTTTATGGAAAACAGGGTTCATTTCTTAAGATATTTTATGTATTTTTTTTTGTTGTAGTTAGGAAGAGGGCCTTGATTTGGTTGTATCCAATAAGGTTCTTGAATCCATATTCTATTTAGTTGTAACTATGGAGCATCCATTCTCTAGTTGACTTCCTGAAGGCTGGTTCTTTGGACTTATTTGTGGCTAGGAAATTGTACACACATTTTGTAATAGATGGTCTAATAGATCAACCTGGTAAGCAAGCTTGGATTAGAGGTACATAATTATTCTCAACCACACTGGTATTTGTTAACAAAGATGTAAAGTTAAAAGCTTTGTTACACCAAGTTTTTGGTATGTTGGAATTCCTACTCAGTATGTCTAAAAATTCCTCCCAAAATTATATTGGACGGCTAGGTACATTTGGGTAGGACATAACGGACTGTGCCCCAAATATAAATGTCACCCACTGTCATACTCTAAAGTACACACATACTGGATACTTATGGGTGTTCCCAACATCCCTGTCCAAAATGTTGATATTTATATGGAGAAGATATGGGCATTTCAAATAAGGTCTAGACATGTTTCTAATTTCTAGGAAAGAAAAATGTTTTTGTATTGTAAAGTCATAACTTTTGACTCACTGCCTAGATTGAAGCCATACCAATGCCATTTGAAAGAGCATTTCCATGGCTACAATCTGATATATTCTATAGTATATGTCTAAGTAATATTCAACAAGTGACAAGATATGCACTTTGTCATAAAGTTTTAGCCTCAAAATCCCAAAGTAAATGGAAAGACCATAATAATTTTCAATTGGGGTTGTGTTATCACGAATCTGGTGGATGCCCCATGAGATGATCCTATTCAGGACGACAGAGGAAATGAAACTAAAATCGTGACCTACGATATCCAGGACTTCCAAAAAAACTCAGATGTCACGCCAGTCAAGGATACCGGCATTTTGGACCTAGTGAAACACTAAGCCTATGGGGCATCCCTAAGACCAAGAAACCTTAAAATTAAGGACATTGAACAGATAGGAAAGGGAAACTTGGGTGAATCTCTTAGTTAAATGATTAATTAGGATTTCAAACGAAAACCAAGGGATTCGGAGCATCCAAGTGAAAAACCCCAATTTTTCCCTAGGGTTTATACAGGAAAATTGGGATCTAGGGCAACATGGTGAAACTAAGTAAAACTGGACACTCAGATTGGTTGTTGGGTCCAAGATTAGGCGATTGGAGATGAAACCATTAATACCTAGTTTGCGGTTTGTGAAAAATACCACTTTCCCCAAGGGAGGCATTTTCCCCTATTAACTGGCCAGTGCTTTGAATGGGTAAATGGAGTCCGATTAAGCCAAAATTTTAAATCTAGTGGGTTTTTAATTTTATAGCTCGCCGCAAGCTAGAACTCATAGATCTACAAAACGAGGGTTTTAATATTATGGAATGATGAGTAATGCATGTACATAAAATAAAAGAAGAGAAACTTACCTGCGAGACGTACCTCGAACTTGTAGATGTATTGAGAAATGATGAAGAATGCTGATCTCCCATCAAAATTAACTTTCCCGAGTTAGATCTTGATGTTGTTATGCCACAGTCAGTCACCCTTGTGCCCCCTTCAACCTGCGAGATCAGAGAAACCTCAACCGATCAGACAAACGAATGAGATCTGTAAACTACAGAAAGGAAAAGGGAATAAAAAATCATGAAGAAGAAGATACTCCCTGAACCAAACACCTTGGAGCCGAGACGAAGGTGCGTTGCCCCACAAAACGCCTTCTCTCTCCTAGTGCACCTCCTTTTTCTGTAGATGAGATGGGTAAAGAAAAATGCAAGATATATCCTGAATGAAGCTCGGTATGGAATAATATCAATGGCAGTCATCATATTAGAACATCCACAAGATACATAGAAAAGTAATCCCAGACAAAAATCTCTTTATTTATATTCTGGTGCCAAAGCTCATCCATTACAATGGGGGGGTGACCTCTCTTAAATAGTTTGAGAGAGACACAAATCACAACTAACTTTTTCATCCAACGGTTGAGATTAAAAGATTGTCAATGGTGGAGATCAATACATAACTTATCACATGGATCAAGTGACTGAGTCAACCAAAGGGGGCGCACTTTGCTCAAGGATGCCTATCCTAAGTCAAACTCAAAATATAACATAAGTGTGATACATCAATACACTGAGCGGGGTCACTTAGGGGCTTAATTCACCCTAGGCCCCTTTACAACTTCAAATCATAAGATATAATCATGAAATACATCAATAGCCAATTAGAGGGGGCGCCCCTTGGGTGGTTTTTCCTCATTGGCTGAGAAATAACTAAATAATTTGGACATATGTTGACTGAAAGCTGCTGAAGGACTATCCGAGATGTTGAGAAACATCATCTGTCAAAGTTCCAAACCATTTCCTTGACCCAAGAGGCTAAATCGATTTTTTCAGTGAATTTCTAGTTCATTTTCTGCTAGTACAATCCTTGGAAACTGATAAATCCATCATAACTCACTCCAGGATGAAAAGTGGGGAAAACTGACTGCTCTAGATGATATGGAGACATAGAAGAATGGTATAAGTGACTACTCATAACCCCCTAGAACACTGCTCTGCTCTAGGAGAACCAAACATATTGTCATCTGGAATAAAAATAGGTCATTTGGCCAATAATTAAGTGATAATAATCAATTTTCTAGAGAACCAGGGCCAAACTCTAAAAACTGAAACTGCAGTATTGGTCCTCGGCATGTTTCGAACAAGCATAGACCATATTGTATTTTTGAGTCACTGCCTTGGGAAACATGATTGACTCGGTCAACTGGTTTGACTAGGTCATGTTACCACCTAAGTTGTATTTAGTGGTTTTTTATCAAGAAATCCTGGTGAACAAGATGATTTGTTCGGACTTCAGAAGACCTTCAGAAGTGCTTCTGGGAAGTGCTTGTTGTACTATATCACATGTTCATACCCCATAAGGGAGTTGTAATAAAATGTTGTAGCATGATAGTGTTTGTAAAAGACTCGGTATCTTGGGATTTATTTGTCAATCCGATCAGCCCAGAGTGTTTTTTCCCTTGGTTATTATTGGTTGTTGAATAAACAATTGATAATTTCTGATTTTTTCACTCAATACCTCCAAAGTTGGGGTGGTCGGCTTGGCATTTAGGCCTAGTGAGGTTATTAGAGTCTATGTGTCAATGTATAAACATGCTAGGCATTATGGTCGAGTCATATGAACATGTTTGAGTCCCCCTAGGTTTTAATTTTTTAAGTTTTTTTCAAGTTTTAACTTTTCCAAAACTTAGGCTATTTTTTAATAGTCTAAATGGAAAAATTGGTTTTGTAATAAAAGTGGGCTTAAAAATCAGTTTTAGTCATGGGGGTGCTCATTTTCTAGCTCAGAGCACCATGTAAACCCATAAACCCACTTTTCCTAAGTTTTGAGTGATTTTCCCATCACTCAGGTCAGAAAATCCTAAAAATCAGATATTGATTAATTTTAATTAATAAATTAATTAAATAAAGAGAAAATCCTAAATCCTAAATCAGTGGGATTTTGCTCCGATTTGACTGAAAATAATATCATCGGCTTTAGATTGACTGGAGTTGACCATTCCTTGATAGAAGGAGGTGATCTGGGTTAAACAGAGAGTGCACCACAGCGTGCAATCTTGGGAATTGCACCCTCTCTCTCTATCCTCCACACATGTGGGCCCATCTGGGTAAGTTTTGGTTGATGTTTCAGTTAATAGCTTGAGGTGTTAGTCTGATCAGCTCTCTGATTGACAGTTGCACTCAGTGAGACTCAAATCAAACTCAGATAGACTCAGATCAAGCTCAAATTGACTCCACATGCAGTTGTAGTCTCTATCTCCTTGGGAATTGTGCCCCTTGGGCTAGGTTACCAATTTTTGTTATAAATAAAGCACAACTTTCCTCTTCCAAGCTAGTTAGAGCTAGATTGAAGAGCTGTTGCTATTGTATTGTTTACTATTTTGGAATAAAGAAAGATTTGGAGGCAAGATCTATGGTGTAATGCTTTTCATGTGTGGATGGTGATTGTCAAGTGCTTATGAGGTATAATCTATATTATTGATCTTTGCTTTTTGTTGGTTAATTGTTGGCCTTGAAGGAGAGCTCCCTCCTGTTGGGGTAAGAGATCATTCTAGTTTGATTTATGCTCTTACCATTTGCTTGTTTCAGATCTCTTGGAGTTGCATGTATTTTAAGTTTAATTGCATGCTTTCTAATTGTCTTTTTCCAGCAATACCCATGTTTTAACCATTTGTTTGTGCAAGGATTTCTAAGTTGCAGGTGATCTCACTTGTAGAAGGGGTTGCGATAGTTTGAATCTTCCTCATCTTTAATATCTTTTTGAGGACATAATCCCTTGGTGTTCCACCAAAACAGACTCCAAATCCCAACTTTCCCAGGCTTCCAACACTCTTTCTATCTCTTCCTCCTTCTAAAATTAAAATCTTACCTGGTTACTTTGTTTACAAGATTTGATATTATTTAGATCTATTATATTAAAGTAAAAATTAACATATTTCTATCGTATCAAGGCTCATAATCTAGATCTCATTCCTAAAAGGTTTCATAAGCATTCTAGATATAGTTTTAGGGAAATCGTCCTTTTTGCATGGCACTTTAAAGAGAATCCGTAGTTTGCATGCATTAGATTTCTGTTTTCTGTTTTAAAAGATGAAATCCAGAAATTAGTGCACATCACATTGGCTTCCCTAAAGGCAATCCAAGATCCCAAGGAAAGCTTGCTTTCCTTGGTTCCTTTTTTACCTTTTTAACTAGTTCTAACTTAGTTTTTTTTTGGTTTAAAGTAGGCTAACCCAAAGGTAATTTCAAATTGATTTTGGGCATATTTCATTCTAATAAGCTCACTATTTTTTAGTAGGCATAACAGAAATAGGAGAATCTTCTGTTCGAAAGTGGCTTTTGGGTCATCCAAATCCCCCCAGGGGTCTCCCTTTTTTCGACTGTAATCTTTAATTTTGGCACTTTGTAAGATATTGGTTTCATTCTGTGTAAGAAACAAGAGGAATCATGTAATTTTTCTGATATTGTAACCGCTGATAATAAAAAATTTCTACAAATAGGCTCTTTCGAGCCCATTCCCCATCCCCCCTGGGGGGATTCACGTCGTTTTTTCCGTTTTCGCATTTTCTTATTTTTTCGCTCTAGATTAGTTTCATTTATGTAGAATAATATACTTTGATTAATTTTATCATATATTCCATATCATAAGGTCAAATTAACTTTAATACTTACCCCACGACTTCTCGATTGACCCGAAAAGGGAAAGAGATGCGTGGTAGGACTAATTAGAAAACCCGTGGTTTGCTTTTTTTGCTTCTTGTCATTAATTTCTGTAAACAATATTTCTAAAATCAACCCCCTCCTTGATTTCTTGATTGAGTTCAACTTGGATCGAAAGAGGTTCTTGGAGGGTTTTTCTTTCGACAAACACATCCTTTAAAATTTACTAAAAATTACAAAGACTCTAGTGTGTATGCTCTGCGTTTTGGCTGCGGTTCGTCCGATCAGTCAAGCTGCATCAAAAGCTATGCGAGACACATAGGAGGCTAAACCTGACACAGGGATAGACCATGTTTCGGCAATTAATCCCATGAAATCATTATGAGTAGCCCATAGAGGACTAAATCGGAATGGAATAGGTCCAAGATTATGTTCATTTTTTATCTCTAAGATGATAGGTTTATGATTTGACCCCCCGTAAGGCATAATCTTGGAGGAGATGTTGACTACTAAAAGGAGAGAGGAGTCTTGAATAAAAAATTTGTCAAGTCTAGAAGATATGTGAATTGGATCCAATCTCTTGTTGGTCCAAGTAAACTTCCCTTTGTCAGGGATGACATCAGATAACTCCCAATCTAGAATAAGGTCATCCACGTGTTCACTAATAGGATCTCTATCCAGAGAACCTCCCCTTTTCTCAACTTGATTTAGAATAACATTTAGATCACCAGCTAGAATGGTGTTTTCCAGCAATGTGTTGCTCCTGACTTTCCTCAAACAGTTCCAACAATCTTTTTTTTCAGCAAAAATGTTAGGAACATAAATATTGAAAAGGCTTACCTGGATATTAGTTTCTTTGTGCAGTAGCTTGGTATAGATCCAATGGATGTATTGCTTGGATTCAATGAGCTCAAATTTCTGCTCATCCCATAACATTCCAATTCCTCCAGAGGCTCCCCTTGAGCTAACTACAAGTCCTCCACCTTTTTTCCAATTTTTTTTACTTAGTTGAAGAAATGTTTCTTTCTCCATCTTTGTCTCTTGGATTAGTAGCAGATCTGGCTGGGAAATTTGAATTAGGGATCTCATAGCATCTTCCTTAGCTTTGCTTCCTACGCCTCTACAATTCTAGGAGAGTACCTTCATTACTTACTCTTGGTAGTGGAAGAAATCCCTTTCTGGGATTGTCCTTGCTGTCGGGTATTTCTAGGATTTCAAAGGATTTTTTCCAAGGTTGGTTAGGATCCTTGGAGCTTGTCTTTGTATGTGGCTTTCTCCCTTATGTCTTTGGTCGATTTCCTTCCTCTTGCTTTTTTCTTGTCTGTTAAGGTCATTTCAATTTCTCCTTCCTCTTCTTCCTCCTCATCGGAGTTAGTATCCTCTTCTGTCACCTCTTGATTTCCTCGTTCCTTTGAATATGATGCTCCTGGATCTGGACGAGCTGGGGGGTTGGATTGATTCATTGACACAATTCCTTTTCCTGATTCTATGTTTTCATCGAAGTTGGTTTCTTCTATAATAGTCAGGGGTTCAAAACTATTCTCGTTGTCCTTTTGTAATACCTGGCTAGCCTCCATTGGGGTTTTCTTTGACATATTCATTTTTGTCTCCTTTCTTGGAGGTTGCCCGCCTTTTTTATTCATTTTGGTCTTCTTTGCTGCTTTCCATCCATCTTCCTTTTCTTGCCTATCTTCTTGTTTCTGGGGTAAATTGCAAAGGAAATGCCCATATTCATGGCATCCTCTGCACTTGAACGAAAATTGTTCATAATCTAACTTTTGATAGTGGTACCAGGTTCCTACTATTATTTTGATTGCCTCTTATAAACCGGCTTCGAGATCCACCTCCATGTAGATCCTTGCACAGGCATAATGATCTTTAGGGCTTGCAATATCGATAAATCTTCCCAAGGCATTCCCGATTGTTTTGAGTGATTATGCATTCCAACAATGCATTGGCATGCTTGGGAGCCTAACCTAGACTGTAATGGCTTTAGGTATGTCTGCTTTTGGGTCGAATTCCAGCGTTCATCTATTGAGCTAAAGACCTTGCGGATCCATGAAGTATGGGTCGTTTCGAAAGATTAGATGCTATCTACTTTTGATTTGAAATCGAACAAGAAGTAGCCTCGACCCAAGGAATATGAGGCTACATTTTGAGTAATCAGAGGCCTCTAGTTCCTCTGTACCTAGCTCTCATTGGTTTTAGGTGATGACCATAGACCGATAAATTGGCCTATCAATGCCCGATTAGCTAAGGAGAGTGCAACTCGAATGGTGTCCTCCAGAGGCAAGGCTACTACAGGGACATCCTCGATCCTCTTAACGAAATTCGGTGGAGCTCTGTTGTTTGTCTTGTTGCTTTGAGCAGCAACTAGTCTCGCAAATTCATCTATTTCAGTTAGGATTGGTGGAGGGGTCCTCGATCCTCCTTCTCTGAACATCATTGGCTCCAACAATCAGAGCCTGTTCATGGTTCAAAGATTTGATGTTTGACAGAATGCGTAGATATGATATAGATCGCTCCTTGATCTTCCCAGACCTGTCAGAGGCATGGGTGATGATCCCTAGGGTAATCACGCTACAATCGTGAATCCTCAAATCTGGAGAAATCACAGCCATAAAATATGGAAAAATCACAGAATCGACATGGTAACCATGCCATACTTAGATAGCCCTTATTTTGTGAATTTGTTGTTAATTCTACTTGTGGTTGAAAATTGATTGTATTACACTAATAAATCGAGAGTTCTAGGTTTCCATATTAAAATACTACCTTTCCATCTTCATTTATTCCTTTACTCTCTCCTAAGGATTCTTGATTTTAACCAAAAATTGAGTGGTGAGTCATTTTTTAGTCTTTCTCCATATTGTAGCATGTCTCTTGACACTTGTTGTTCCCTACATTTTTAGGACATGAAGGGGGACTCATCAACCCTTTCCGATTTACTTTACCTTCTTGGTAGACTCCTTGTATGACCTCATCATTGATTGGATTCCTATAGAAAGTTGTCTCGGGTAGGGCCCGACTTGAGATTACTTTCTAGATAAGACTTTCCTATGTTCCCCTTATTTCTTTTCAGTTCCCCAAGATGTTGGTCGTTAATCACATAGACTGCAGCTATGGGGTTGTTGGCTTAACTTCTCTTTCCTATTGCCACTTGGCATGCTTGATTTTTCCTAGAATCACCTCATTTCACTTTTTGCAGTTGCTATATTCGCACTATCATTGCCACCTTTCACGTCTTTTCAACGTCATTTTGGCCCTAGTGTATCTATCTCTTCTTTGTTTTTGTCCTTGCATTTGCTTCTTTGTTTCCTTTCTATAGGATATGGTGTCACAATCACCTTAGCAATCGAGGAATATTGCTAGTAACATATGTCTTGCACATATACCATCCTTCACACGCATTCCTCTGTTGCCACATTATATTCTCCCATGTTCTTATGAGTGTTTGTATTGGCTTTTACATCTTATTTATTTTGTTATTGTATATTTGGATCATGCATGTCTTGTAGGAAGGTGTAGTTTCTTGTGTAGGTTCATTGAAGAAAGGTAAAACTCTTGAGGCTTGTGCTAACTCTTATTGTTGTTGTAAATGTTACTTCAGAAGAGATTCTGTTGTATATTATTATTCTTAATTTTATTATACCCCCATCGGAGATGTTTTTCCTTTGGTCGAGAGGTCATTATTATGTTTGGTCATTGAGGTAAGACCTTTGATGTAAATCAGGGCAGTAGTCCCAGGATAAATATAATAAAATGTACTTTGGATTCTCCCTAGGAGAAGTTGGCCCTACTAGGTTAGGAGGTCGCCCCAGTTAGGTTTTAGGTCAGTCACTTGATGTGTATAAATAGGGAGGTGCCCTCCCTCATTTATACACACACTCACTCACTCAATTCGCATGAGTAAGATAAAGAGGACAAGTTCGCTAGAGGAGAAAGAGAGAAAGTTGTAGAAGACTTCTTATCTTTGGGTTTTCCATATTGTGATATTATATTAGTGACAAAACTATTCTAAGGAAGTTTGCGGGGTTTTCTCCTTTATGGTTTCCTCGAGGATAATATTTGTGTCTTGTATATCTCACTGTGCTTGTTATTCTTTCTGTTAAAGATCCTAATCATTTTGAATAAGAGTAGAAAATCTAACACTTATTCTCAATGATGAATGTTCTAAATCAACATCAACACTTTTGAAGGTGAGCGTCTTTGTTGTTGTAATGTCCCTGGTTTTGACCCCGTTTGCATGATGTATATATTGTAATTAATCGTGGTGACGAGCTCAAGGCAAAAGCCCCACCATCGATTTGGTTGTGTGTGTGTTTGGAAATGGGGTAGTTGCCGATGGTTTATCGTGCCATTTGGCACATTATAATTCGGCATCACGTAAATACGCACATCAATTAAAACTAAAACCACAACCAGCTACGACAGTGCAACATTGAATGAAAAGGGCATGGTTCCAAAGGATAAGGGGTGGGGGATGTCAAACCTTGGTTTATGGGGGAAAAACCCATGTGTTGCCACCTTGTTTGTTTTTCCACCTTTATTGTCTTATCCAACCTCTTTATTGCTTGTTTTGTTAGTTGGGGAGTTATTGCTGAATGGTTGCTGGTGGTTGAGGCGGTTATTGTCTTTGGGAGTGGGGTGGCAGGACTGTCAGTCCCTTACGCACGCGCCCACTCCACCCATGGCTGCATTCACTCTTCTTCCCCACGTTTTCCAACCTTCACGATTATGGTTTGTTCGTCCTCCTGATTGCCTATAATCCTCATGCAGGATTTGGTCTATTTATGTCTCACGCAGAGATGGGTTTGACTTCCTCCTATGCACCATTGTTCTGTTCATCCGCGTGCTTAGACCATTGTTAGTTTCACCTCGTACAGAGAGACGTTCTATTCACCCTCACATAGGTTGGGATTCTTGTTCTGTGCTCCTCACGCACTAGTCGCGGATCTTTTCTGATTGTGCATGTAGCAAGCAGGCGAAACGACCTCCAGGGCATGATTTCTGCTGGTATGTGAATGACCATGGCTTTAATCCATGATTTCTGCCTTGCTGTTGGTTTAACCCATGATTCAGGCTTGTTGTTTGTGTAACCCACGTTTTGGGTTGTTGTTGCTCTTCCACGACTGTTGGATGTTGTTGAGAGTCCAATCTCTGTTTCGATTTCGGACTGTGCATGGGTGTTTCTTCCCACGTTTTGTTGGTTGTGGTGCTCAATTTCGTTTTGGGCCACTGTTGATTTCCAATCTGTTGGCTAAGTTTCCCTATTTTGGGACTGTGGATTGCTGCTATCATTCATTGTGTGTTTGTGGTTGCTGGAGTACCTTGGTTTTGGGTTGCAGCCGAGTTGTTTTGGCCACTGTAGGGCCAAGAACAACTCTGTGTTGCCTTGTGGGCTTGAGCTGTGCTCATCGTTTGTTTGGGATTATCCTTGGTCGTCTTTGCTTATTCACAGGGCTGTGAAGGGTTGTTTTGCTACTGGTATGCAGTGGTTGTCCTTTGGACTGTGCTGGCTTGGCCGATCTGTTGATTTCCTGGTAAACCCATTGGTGTTAGTTTGTTGATTGTGTCCCGCGGCTATGTGTAAGCCTGCATTGACCCTTATCCTTGGAGGAATCATGCCCAGCTCGGGGGTGGTAGTGTTGCTGATAGATTGATGAGCACGCTGGCCTATGGTTGGGTGGAACGTTGCAGCGACGTAGCTGGTTGCGGGGTAAACTCTTCATCAAAATATAAGTGCTGTTGTTATTTCATCTCTGCAATTATATTGATGTCAATTGAATTGTAATGAACATGTTGAATGCTGGTTTATGAATATGTTTGCTTCCGCTAAATGATTGAGGAATTATGCATCTTGTATGATGTTTTATGCACTCTGTTATGCATGTTGTTTAAGCTTTTAATATCAGCATTTTTCCTGTTTATGTTCATGGGGCTGTTTTCCCGGTTATTGTGGTGTTCGTCGCGTCCTCTTCGTCGGTCTGAGGGATGCAGACGTGATAGTTGTCCACCTCTTTTCATCTTTCACATTTACTTTATCTAACTTAGCAAATGAAATCTATAGTTGTACCATACATTAGCTTTTCCTTCATTTATGAATTTGTTGTTAATTCTACTTGTCGCTAAAAACTGATTGCATTACACTAGTAAAATGAGATCCCTAGTTTACTTAATCAACCATAAACCGTAATTAAAATAGTGGCATTTCATCTTCTTTTATTCCTTCTTTTTTCTCTCCTATGGATTTTTTTTATTTTTATGAGTTGTTTCGTAGTATTTATTCTTGTTGTAGCATGGTTCTTGTTATCACACAAAGTGTGGCCACCCACTAAAGGTATCCTATCCGGGACAGTAGAGGTAAGGTAGCTAATCAGTGACACTGCAAGGGCCTTGTCCACTACGGATGAAGGGTAATTGTCACACTAGATGGGCTCTTGTCACTTTAGATCAATCCATAGAATGATCAAGGGGGAGATCCTTGTTATCTCCCAAAATAAATTTATTTTGATAGTATGAAGAATTTAACTCATACGATGATGGATATTAATATCACTGACAGTTTGAAAGCCTTTGTTTTTTTATTTGGGTAAAAATTTCACAAGTTGTAGCTTTTGGTGGCTTGGGTGAGGATCAAAACATCTCATTAGCCACCAAAAGATGGAAGATAAATAATAGGTGGAAAACCCCTTTGGTGGTTAGGCATATTGCTAAACTTTTTTACTGCCATCGAAACATTTTTAAACAGTGATCGGAGGTGTGGTCCTCTATTGCGTCGACGTTTCATAGTTTTAGTCCACTACGGCACCACCACTGCGGAGAATATAGTGATTGAAAGTTTCGATGGTTAGTAGTTTGGACTTTCGATCGTTGATGTTTCATAGTTTTAGTTCACTACGGTGCCACCACTACAAAGAATATAGTGATTGAAAGTTCTGATGGTTAGTAGTTTGGAGTTACGATCGTTGGCGTTTCAGAGTTTTAGTTCACTGCGATGCCGCCACTGCGGAGAATATAGTGATTGAAAGTTATGATTTAGTGGTTTAAAGTGTTGATGGTTAGTGGTTTGGGGTTTTGATTGTCAATGCTGAGAATATTAGTTTGTTTCACCTCCAAAACAGCGGCAGTGCTCAGATTTAAAAATCCAACGCGCTAATGGCTTAATGTTCCAATCACCGATCATTAGTGGTCTGAGGTTCCGATCGCCGACGAAGAGTCTAGTGGTTTGAGGTACCAATCACGACATTAGTGGTTTGAGATGCCGAAATTGTGGCAGCATAGAGAACTAAAGCTCCAATTCAGACTTCTACTGACCTCCAACAGTGATAAAATTAGTTCGTTTCACCTCCGAAATAGCGACAGCATTCCAGTCTAAGGCGCCGACGGGATAGAAGACAGAGCTTCCGATTTCCAATGAAGAAACCTTCACGACGTTAGTCATTTGAGGCATCGACAATTTGGCAACATTTAGGTCTAAGGAACCGATGGGATAGTGGCTAGAGCTTCCAATTTCTGATCACGAAGCTAGTGGTTTAAAGCTCCGAAACAGCGGCAGCATAGAGAACTAAAGCGCCGATACATTCAGGCTTGGAGCGCCGATGGGCTAGAGAAAAGAGATTTCGATCATCGATGCTGAGAAGATTAGTCATTTGAGGCACCGACACTGCAGTAGCATTAAGGCTTGGGGTGCCGATGATTAGAGGTCAGAGCTTCCGATCGGCGACCACAGCGACAAGGTAGAAAATTCTGGCGGATTAAACAAGAAAGGTCGCTTTAGTTAAACACCAAGACACTGGCTGTTCGCAGCAATTTCACACTGAAACGGCAGTGGTGATTATCAATGACTACTGCAGTTATTTAGTATCCACTCAGTGAACTAGATCTTCATAATAGATAGACAAATAGTTAGCTAGGGTTTTAAGCCCTAATCTAAGAAAACTATCACTTTCAAGTATTTTTGTGTAAATAGATCAGATTTTCAGGATCTGTCATTTTTGTAGAAGGCTATAAAGCCCATGATTGATTTTATAATAAAGGTTCGACTTCGGGGATTTGTAAGCCTACTCTATTGTCAAGCGTCTCATCTTGTTTGTTCTAATTGTAAGCTCTTTTGTTATGAGTTGTTTAGCCATCGTCTTTATCTTTACTGTACTTATGCCTGAATGTGCATTTAGGTAATTTTCAAGTTGATTAATAGCTAATAGCTATCATCCTATTGGTGAGTTAATGTGATTTGATTTATAAGTACCATCCTTGTCAGGATTTAGCCATTTATATGCATTTTTTTTGTATGTAAGTCTGCTAGCTTGATGAGTTCTCCATCTCTGCACCTTATTTTCAAACTACTGAACAAGTTGTAACTAAAATCCTTATGATTGAGTGAGCTTCATGCATGTCTTGAGAGTGGGAGGTTATATAGGTCTCCTAACTTGATCCATATCAGAAAACCCTAATTTTTTTTAAAGTTACCAGGCATCCTTGAGCTACAACCTAGAGGAGTTTCTTAGAGTGATAACAACCCTACTAGCTTATGAGGACTAGCGAACCTACTCAACACATTGGGGTTTGCAATGAGTACAAGAGGTGAATAATCAGTAAGTAAATCTAGATCTAGAGAATGGATGTGGTAGGTGAGGTTAAAGCCAAATCGGGGAGGCTTAAGATAATGAATATTTCCCAACTTGATAAGAAATGTACCACAAAGAGTTTAAGAATGTAGATCTAGTTTAAATAATGAAAACCCTAATGAGATCCACCTAGGGTTTATGCAATAATGGACAAAGTGGACCCAAGAGAGTAGATCAGAACAAAAAATGACTAGATCTGGAGGATTTAAGGATAGATCTGTGGGTTTGGAGTGGGTTCAAGCATACCCAACTGATAGATCTGAATAGTTGACCACCTACCCATGGAGGGCGCCCCACCTAGAGTATAATAGTGCTAGATCCCAAGGAAAATGGAGTCGAATTTCAATGAAACTTGAGATCTAGGGTTTAAAAAATTATCTATGAGTGGGTTTTGATGACCACCATCAAATAAGCATCCGATATATCATATTTACAAAACTAGGATTTTAACAATGAGGTTTTTGATGGGCAATTGGATAAAAATATTAAAAAATGATACTAACCTTGTAGATCGTACCTGAAAATACTTGCGGCCGTGTCACTAGTCGATGATCCTTCCACTTAGTTACAATTCCAAGCAATATCCAATAGCCTCCGATGTGAAACATGTTGATCCAAAGAGGTAGAGCGTACCCTCCACCTGCAAATCCGAACTACCCAAGTGAGATTCGATTCACAAATAAAGAAGATATATCATGTCAAAAGAGAAAAACTCAATGCACAAAAGACAATTGGTCACTCCCTCAAAGATGAAACGATTTGCTCAAAAGATGATGCAAGATGTCTTAGAAATCTCCTTGAACCAATTCGCTACCCTGCAAAAGTTTAGTATGACCTCCACAAAATATAGATCGAAAGCATAAATAATCCATTGAAATGTCTAAGCAAAAGGCATAACAATCACGCGCAAGTAAGTTCACAAAGCTCCCAAGATTATCCAAAAAGGTTTTCTTGTATTCAATATTCACAGAGCCAAAAGTCCCTTTACAATGAGAGAGCATCTCAATATATAGATCTCTCAAGTGCATAAAACCTAGATCCAAAAAGATCAAGGGGTCAATATCATATGATAAAATAAACCTAATCTACGACTAAGCCTTAGTTGAATACATCATACATGGATCAACTCAATAATAGAGGGGGGCGCACCACATAAGGATGAGTAAAACATGTCATAACACATGGTAGGGCTAGGAGGTTATACATATCCTTCACTAGCATAGCCCCATGGCACAATAATAAAGTGTAATCATCAATGACATCATGAAGTGATCAAAATCACTAGGACGCCCCCCTAAAAAATACATCAAAACACGCCTCAAAGTGAAGAAATAAAGGATGTGTGGACCCCATGTAGAGTGAAGCTGATGCCAGATGATGAAGGTGACCCCAACACTATGCCTTGGACCAATTCCATGCCATTTCCTTGCCTCATTTTCCCTAATCAATTTCCTCATTAGCCATTTTTTATCATCAAAATGCTTCCATGGGAACATAAAACTACCAATATCTCATCGAGGACCAAAATATGAATCCAACTGATTGCACAATTGGGTCTGGAACACTATATGGTACAATCGATTGGCTGCACCCCATGTTTCCCTCTAACACCCTAGGAATACTCTGCCTCAACTGCAATGCATTTTATTTTGATTTCCTAGGGCCAAATTGCTGCAAAATGCTAAAAAGACCCATATCTCACCTACAAGTGCCCAATTATAAGCACAATATATAATCTAAATCAAAATGATCGACTATTTAAATAAGAACCAATAGTGTATACTCATTTATAGATTTATCCATTTTGTTAGTGAAGGGTGAAGATGAAAGAAACTAGGTAAGGCTAAAGGAATGACTTGATACTTAACATTGTACATCTAGGTTGAAGGACAAGGGTATCCACGCAACACATAAGTTGGACTAGGTGAACAATAGGGAATGTCAATGTCTCACAAATGGTTGGAATAATGAGAAGGCTCCATTAGACTCTAGACAAGCAACCTTTCAACAACTAATTTGCACAACAATATGCACTAGTTAACCTCTACAGGAAAGTGCCTTGGAAAGTCTTCTCATCCTCTAGCCATCAACTTTTAAAACATTTATTTTATTAATTTACTATCCTCTAAGAGCAGGTGCCCTGGAAATCCTTCTAATCTCTAGAAAATGACTAAGGCCTAGCCTCGCTTCCTGCAAGCGTCCATAGCCTCGACGGGTTTGCCTCACGTTGTTGCTCTGTGGGGGAAAATGAGCATTACATCATACAATGGATGAGTGTTAATCTCTTGGAAACTAACTATCTTTAATTATTGTCTAAAGACACTCTTGGTTTTGCTGGCAGGGCATCCATTTAGAATAACTTTAAGCTCCAATGCCTTAGTGTCTAAAAATCAATTTTGGTAAGACTACTTGTGTTCAAGGCCTAGAGGTAGACCATCCCTGTGATGAGAATCACATAAAATAACACCAAGACACAATCTAAACATGGAGACCTATTCCAACATAGAGGTGAAGGTGGGGGAAATCCTGGATGTCACTAGTCAAGTTACAAGTCAATGTTAGATGACGACAAGGGAAGGCAACGATTGGATGGAGATAGTGAAAATGATGCGAAGGCTAGCAAGTTGTGTCCTTGAATGGAAATGACCAAATCAGTACTACAAGTAAAGCATGATCAGTGAGTTTACCAAAAAATATCTTGAACATAACAACTAGATGATTTCTGCTTTAGATTCCAACCAGACCAATAAAGTATCGCCATCATACAACCACTATCAACTAAGTCTCACTGCTAAAATAGACAAGAGAGCAACATCAAAATCCATATGCACAAATCCATAATATCACCTGAGTCATATACCTGCACCAGATCTGAGCAATATGGAGGGCACTGAAACAACTGTTGCTACTATATCATGTGATCTGTAATAACCTTTGCTCTAGGCATGAAAAATGGCTAACTCAGTCACTGAATCTGAGGTCATGAGGTTCAATCATGGCATAAAAATGGTCAATCTAGATGCTCTGGATCTATTGAAAGTGAGCGATCATCAACTGGTGGCTCATCATTTGTTGATTTCATACTAAAGGATTGACTCAAAGAACTACTCAGGGATAACAATATCCCAACTATTATGTAATGTCCCCTTCCAACTAAACCACCCTGAGAACACCCGTTAACCTATCTGATTCCCATAGGTTTGAGTGGGTACTGACAGTTAAGGAATCAACTGAAGACTAATATCATCTACAAAAAATCTAGGGCATCAATATGTTATCACCATTAGGTCAAAGAGGGCCATCAGAGCCAAAGGCCATCGACATGCATGACATCTAAGCATTATTTAATGATGCATGCACCCATTTAAGTCTCCATGCGCATGCATGCAAGTCAACTGCAAATTAGAAGTTAGAGTGACCTAATTAGGTCAAAGTTAGGGTTTTTTCAGTTGAAAGTTATAAAAGAAAGATAAAGTGAATGGAGACTTCACTTTTGGATTATTATTTTGGAGCTCTTGAATAGCAGCACAGCGTGCAGCACAATAGTTGGGGTTGGAGATGACGTCTTCAGCTAGTGGGGTTTCGGCAGTGAGATATCTGCCCTAGTCTCATTCAGGGTAAGACATACTGGTTCACCATTTTTCTCTTCCATTCATTCATAGTTATCCAGTATACAACATATATTGTTGTAGGGGCACATGTGCAACTGTAAGGGGTTTTCAGCCAGAAAGCCCTAATCATTCATTGGGTCTTTAGATCTCAGTTTTACTTTGAAACCCAGGCACCATTCTCATCATCGGCATCTTACTCCAGTACCCGGTGATTATCAGATCCGATCGTGCTCATCCTGAGCAGTTATCATCCATTTCGGGATCAGGGGGGCGTGAGCAGCTGCACCTCTAGAACAATTTGCTAGCCTGCCTAGAGACCTCAGAATTTCTACATGTGCCAGGAATTCTCCGGCACAGAAAGGATATCCGTCCTGCAAATCAGCAGCTTCATCGGACACCTCCTTCACTGAAAACGTCACCCTTAGCTAATCTAGGGTTCTTGTTGCTGGGGTATCACTGGAAGTAGAAGATATTAGTTCATCTCCAATTCAGCTTTTGATGCAAGCATACTCTCTCAGGATTAGTCCACCCAGCTTATCAATGGTAAGTGTTCATTCTATCCTACAAACCCTAACCCTAATTTTTGCTATAAAATAGGGAATTTTGAATGGCATTTTGTGTGCCTGATTGTATCAACATATTTACTTAGAATTAGAAAATATCAGGATTTTGGATATTACATACCACGCATGTGACAATAGTTCCTCACTCTCATTGTTGCATTACATTGTTAGGAAATGAAGGGGACTTCCCATCAACCCTTCCCAATTTGTTTTCTCTTCTTGGTAGCCTCCTTGGGTGACCTCCTAAATGTCTCAATTCCTTTAGAAAGTTGTCTTGTGTAGGGTGCAACTTGAGATTACTCTTCCTAGATAAGACTAGTCTCTGTGGCCCTTCTTCCTTTCATTTCCTATAATATGGTGGTCGTCAATCCCATAGACTACTGCCATGGGGTCATTGGCTCAACTTCTCCTTCATTTGTAAATTTGTTGTTAATTCTACTTGTGACTGAAAAATGATCTTACATTATACAATAAACAAGATCCTTGGGTTACTTAATTAGGCGTAAACCTTAATTAAAATAGAACCATTCTATCTTAATTTATTCCTTCTCTTGTCTCTTTGAGGGTTTCTTGATTTTAACAAAAAATTGAGTGGTGAGTTGTTTTTAAGTCTTTCTCCTTGTAACATTGTTCCCCACTCTTATTGTTGCGCTACATTGTTAGGACATGAAGAGGACTTGTGATCAACTCTTCCTAATTTATTTTCTCTTCTTGGTAGCCTCCTCGGGTAACCCCGTAAATGACTTGATTCCTCTAGAAAGATGTCTTGTGTAGGGCTCGACTTGAGCTTACTCCTTTAGATAAGACTAGTATGTGTTCCCCTTTTTCCTTTTCTTTCCTCCAAGATGTCAGTCGTTAATCCCATATACTACATATATGGGGTTGTTGTCTCAACTTCCATTGCATATATCACCGCTTGGCATTCTAATCGTTAGATTTACCCCATTATTGCCACTTCTCACGTCTTTTCATCATCATTTTCAGCCTAGTTTATCTTCCTCTTCTTTGTTTTCCTCCTCAGAAACAGACATTGTCACAATCCCCTTTGCAGTTTAGAAATATTGCTAACATCTGTGTTGCACATATACCATCCTTCACACTCATTCCTTTGTTGCCGCATAATGTTCTGCCATATTCTTACAAGCCCTTGCATTTATTTTTACATCTTATTTATTTTGTTTTTTGATCATTTATATGGTAAACCTAGTGGCATCATTACATTATATTGTAAATTAGGATTGTGGATGTTTTGTAGAAAGGTGTACTTTCTTGTGTAGGTTCATTGAAGAAAAGTAAAATTCTTGAGGAGGCTTGTGCTAACTCTTATTCTCAACCATGATGGCTCAAAACTAGCATCAGCACTCTTCAAAGTGAAGTTCTTTATTGTCCACTTCTTTTCATCTTTCACATTTTGTTTAGTCAACTCAATAAAGGGAATCGATAACTTTTTCATACTTAGCTTACCCTTATTTTGTGAATTTGATGTTAATTCTACTTGTGGTTGAAAATTGATTGCATTACACTAATAAATTGAGATTGGAAGGTTACTTAATCAATTGTAAACATTAATTAAAATGGTACCCTTCCATCTTAATTTATTCCTATTCTCTCTCCTAATGTTTCTTGATTTTAACTTAAAATTGAGTGGTGAGTCGTTTTTGAGTCTTTCTCTATATTGTAACATTTTATTAACTCTTATTGTTGCTCTACATTGTTAGGAAATGAAGGGGGACGTTGCATAAACCCTTCCTTATTTATTTTATCTTCTTGGTAACCTCCTTGCATGACCTAATCAATGACTGGGTTCCTCCCTAGAAAGTTGTCTCGAGTAGGGCCCGACTTGAGATTACTCTTCCTAATTAAGACTAGCCTCTATGCCCTTTCTTCCTTTTCTGTCCTTCAAGATGCTGGTCGTCAATTCCATAGAATGAAACTATGGGGTCGTTGGGTCAACTTATATGACGTATTACCACTTGGCATGCTAGATTTTTGTAATATCCCAAATATTGATATTTTCTATTTCTATGCAATTTTACTGAAATAGCCGGGCATGCAAACTGCCATGCAAAATTTCCCTATTTTATAGCTGAAATTAGGGTTAGGGTTTGCAGGATAGAATGAACACTTACCACTAATAAGCTGGATGAATGTGCTCTAGAGAGAATACGCATACAAGATGAGTTGAGCTGGTGAAGAAATAACCTTGTTTTTTCTGCAATACCCCCAGATGGCTGAATCAAACAAGTGTGACATTTTCACTGAAGGGATGGTCAGTTTCAGCTGGAAATAAGTCAAAAGGAAGGTATGCCAGTGCTGGAGAGGATGGCCAAAGCAAGCAAGGGTTTTGACCTCCCAGATGCCCTAGCGAATTGATCTCCCAGTCTACTGGTCACGCCCCCACAACCCTGTAAACTGCTCCTAGTTGCCCCGAATGGACAATTTGATAGCTAATAATCACCCAATGCAGTAGAGTGATCCTATCAGTGAGGATGCAGGCCACATGGGGAAGAAATATAGTGATCCAGAGTCCTAGTGAATGACTAGGGTTTTCCTAGCTAAATGCCCCCCAGTTGTACGAATGAATCTGCAATAACCTTCGGACTTATACTGGAATACTGAATAATGATGAATGCAATAGATACAGTGACAAACCTGAATGGTTTATCCTGAAGGAGACTAGGGCAGATGTCTCACTGCCGAAACCCTGTTAGTTGAAGATGTCATCTCCAACCCCAACTGGCCGCACGCTATGTTGCTTCTCAAGAGCTCAAAATAATAATAATCCAAAAGTAAATTCTCCATTCACTTTATCTTTCTTTTATAACTTTCAACTGTGAAAACCCTAGCTTTTGACCTAATTAGGTCACTTTAACTTCTAATTTGCAGTTGACTTGCATGCATGCGCATGCAGACTTAATTGAGTGCATGCATCATTAAATAATGCTTAGATGTCATGCATGCCACTTTTAGGGTTTGCATGCATGTCACTTTTAGGGTTTGCATGCATGTCATTTTTAGGGTTTGCATGCTTCTCACTTTTAGGGTTTGCATGCATGTCATTTTTAGGGTTTGCATGCATGTCACTTTTGGGAACATTATAGTCCTCTCTCGCCAAAGATTGCTTGTCCTCAAGCAATTCCAACGCAAATTCACAATCAATCAACTGAACCAATTGAATCTGGGGATGATCCCAGGGTCCCAAATTATCCTAGGAGATCTATAGCACCCTCTACTCAAAACACTGCACTGTACGGTACCATCACCAGAGACCTCCTAAAAGAACCCTCTAGCAATCACTAAACTGTCAGTCACTATAATCCTAGGGTCCCAAATCAATCTGAGAATTGCATAGTTCAAAATGCATCCATCTCTACCCTGCGTAGTATCGACACAAGGAGCATCATGTAGACTCCCAAGTAACGCCACCAGTAAACACTGTATCCATCCCTCATAAGGTCTTCCGCTTGGATCCCAATGCAAACTTGTGCATATTTCATCCCAAATATCTGAAGGCTCTTGTGGGTCTATACCCTTGGCTAGGAATGTCTTCCCAAGAATCACCCACTCAATAGGAAACCAACTCTTAATCTCTCTCCAATCTGTTACCACCTAAGTTGTACTTAATGGTTTTTTATCAAGTGAGCCTGGTGAACCGAACAAGGATAACGTGTTCGGACTTCAGAAGACCTTTAGTCTTGCTTCTGGGAAGCCTTGTTGTACTATATCACATGTTCATACCCCATGGGGGAATTGTAATAAATGTTCTAGAATGATAGTGTCTGTAAAAGAATCGGTCTCTTAAAATTTATTTGTCAATCCGAACAGCCCAGGGTGTTTATTCCCTTGGTTATTATTAGTTATTGAATAAACAACTGATAATTTCTGAGTTTTTCACTCCATACCTCCAAAGTTGGGGCAGTCGGCTTGGCATTTAGGCCTATTGAGATTATTAGAGTCTATGTGTCAATGTATAAACACGCTAGACATCATGGTTGAGTCATATGAACATGTCTAAGTCCCCCTAGTTTTTTTCAATTTTTCAAATTTTTAGTTTTTTCAGTGTTTTTTATTAAAATTTAATTTTTCCAAAACTTAGGCTATATTTTAATAGTTTAATTGGAAAAATTGATTTTGTAATAAAAGTGGGCCAAATAATCAGTTTCACTCACCATGTAGGTGCTCATTTTCAAGCTAAGAGCACCATGTAAACCCATGGACCCACTATTTCCTAGTTTTGAGTGATTTTCCATCACTCAGGTCAGAAAACCCCAAAAATAAATTATTGATTATTTTAATTAATAAATTGATGAATAATGGAGCAAATTTAGAATCATAGATCAGTGGATTCTCAGCCGATTTGATTGAAATCAGTCAGATCTGAACCAGATTGACTAGATCTGACAAATCCTTGATTGAAGGAGGTAATCAAATCAGATCTAGAGTTGATCTTCAGCATCCTTTATGGGGAATTTCTCCCTCCCTCTCTCCTCCACATGTTTTGGCTCATCTGGATGAGTTTTGGTGGATGCTTCAGTCAACAAGATGAGGTGTCAGTCAAATCAGCTCTCTGATTGACAATTGCACTCAGTGAGACTCAGATCTGGCTCAGTTAGACACAGATCAGGAATTGATGGACTCTCCTTCAGCTACACTAGTCTATCTCCTTGGGATTTGTGCCCCCATGGGTTGGATCTCCTATTTTTTGTAAAAATAAAGCTTAGGCTGCCTCTTCCAAGCTAGTTAGAGTTGGATTGAAGGGCTTGCTATTGTAATATTGTTGAAATCTTTTGATTGTTGAAATAAAGAAGCTTTGGAGGAAAAATGGTGTAATGTTCTTATATGTGTGGATTAAGCGTTGTCTTACGACTATTGATGTTGCCGGCTTTTCTTTCAAATTCTGCATCTAAACTCTGTCTGGCTTGAACGATTCAACTAAATCAATAGGAGTATAGTTGGGCAAGTAAGGTTACTTGTTTTTCTTATATCTCATAGATTATATGTTAGAATATCTAGATTATACATGTTTAATAAGTTTATTTGCATGTAATTCTTGTCTCTTTTGCATATATATATCCAGATCTCATGAGGTTTCGTGCAGGATTATGTGTTTAGCTTTTCAGGTAGTAAGGATTGGATGAGCTGTGGATCTAGTTTGACTCCGCTGTACATCCAAAATATTTGTGAAGAAATTTCCCCTCTGTATTCCACTAACAAGTTTCCATTGCAGATCTGCTTCAGCAACAAGCACTTCTCTTCTCCTTTTCCTCCTTCAAAATCAATTTTTTTTTACCTGGTTACTTTGTTCATATATTTGATATTGTTTAGATCTATCATCTTAAAGTAAATTTCACATAGATCTATATTCTCAAAGCCCATAATCTAGATCTTGTTCTTAAAAGGTTTCATACGCATTCTAGATCTAGCTTTAGGGAAATCATCCATTTTGCATGGAATTTTAAAAAGAATTTGTAGCTTGCATGCATTAGATTTCTGTTTTCTGTTATAAAAGACAAATATAGAAATCAGTGCACATCGTATTGGCTTCCTAAAAGGCAAGCCAAGATCCCAAGGAAAGCTTGCTTTCCTTGGTTCCCTTTTTACCTTTTTTAACTAGTTTTAACTTAGCTTTTTTGGTTAAAAGTAAGCTGACCCAAAGGTACTTTTAGAGTGATTTTGGGAATATTTCAGTCTAATAATCTTTCTGGTTTTTACCAGGTATAACAGAAAAGAGGAGGATCTTCTTTTCGAAAGTGACTTTTGGGCCTTTTGAATCCCCCCAGGGGTCTCCCTTTTTGACTGAAATCTTTAATTTTTGCACTTTTTAAGCTCTTGGTTTCATTCTGTATAAGAATTAAGAGGAATCATATGAATTTTCTGATATTTTAACCACTGGTAATAAAAATAATTCTGAATAGGCTCTTTCGAGCCCATTCCCCATCCCCCCTGGAGGGATTTGCGTTCATGTCATTTTTTGTTTTTCGTTCATCTTTTTTCAATATAGCGTAGTAATAATTTGTAGGGTAGTATACTTTGATTTAAAATAAATTCCATATTCCATTTCTATTGGTTTCAAAGTAACTTTAATACTTACCCCACGAGCCTCCTTTTGAGCCGAAAGGTGAAGAAAGGTTTGTGGTAGTCTAATTAGAAAATTGTGGGTTGCTTATATTTTTATGTTTCATTGTCTATCATCATTTGTTTCAGTAACCATAATAAAATCAACCCCTCCTTGATTCCCCGATTGAGGTCCACTTGGACCGAAAGAGGTTCCTGGAGGGTTTTTTTTTAACAAGAACATCCATCTCAAAATTTACTAAAATTGACAAGACTCCGATGTGTATGCTCTACACTTGGCTGTGGTTCATCCAATCAGTCAAGCTATATCAAAATCACTTGAGTATAATTAGGATTCACTCTCCCAAATTGACAAACCATCAGGTGAAATTCCAACACCTAAATCAAACCATTACAGTGGCAAAATACCCAAAGGAAGCGGGAACTCCTGAAAAGTGACCTCGGGGCACCGATCTCTGTCACACCCTAATGAGTGCGTTATGAACAATAGCCCCAGAGACTCCATTCAACCCACATATTCCTTGCGGGTATCCATGAAGGTTTAGTTTTGGACATAGTCCAAGTACTATCGGGTATATCTGGAGTCCATCCCTTCGCCTAATTTTAATAAACTCATATTTCAAATTTAACTTAAAATGTACCAAGGGGCAATTGCAAAACATTCACTCCAAGCACATGAAAGTACATTGATTTTCTTTTGACTCCATTTTAAGGCACTGGTTATTTTCTTGCTATATATATATATATATTGTGTCTCAGCATTGTGCTTTCGTGCGCTCATTTTGTATCTTGTCATCTATGGTTGTTTATGGTTAAATTTCAAACTCCTAAGTAATTCATTCAGTTTAACATCACCATACTAAGTAATTATCCTTAGTAACTTAATAGGGTCTACCTCCCTTGGCTTCGTTAGGAGTTGAGCCTAAACAGAGGAGTCAAGAACAAGGTGACAGCCTTGACTCGAGACTTGCCCCCAAGGACACATCGAGTGGCTTGAAGATTTCTGCCACGCGACCCAGGTGTGTGAAAGGCGGAAACACAATCCAACCCTCG
This sequence comes from Pseudotsuga menziesii, assembly GCA_001517045.1. Lineage (NCBI taxonomy): Eukaryota > Viridiplantae > Streptophyta > Pinopsida > Pinales > Pinaceae > Pseudotsuga > Pseudotsuga menziesii. The sequence continues at coordinate 156,715 of LPNX010407960.1, read as the reverse complement.
AAAAGTACCTTGTCCATAAGCACCATCATAAGGAATATTCCTACCAAGCTGACATTCTACCCTTTCGATTTCAACTGGAATGCTCATATATTGTTGGTCAATTTCTTGATCCTGGCCAACCTGTAAAAACCATCCACCATTATGCAAATTTGGACTCAAGCTACTGCAATCCCTATAGAATGTGCTCCTTAAGAGGAATGCTTTGAAATGAAATAGTATGTTTCTTCTGCTACCCCATCAAGGAATCCAACTTCTCTTCAATACTTGACAGCCTGACCTCTGACTCGGTACATACAACTCGAAGAATTGTAAGCTCAAAATCTCGCTATACTATGGTGTCTTGGAGTATCTTGGTCCTCTCTTTCATCGCTAGAATGATTTCTTTAACCCGTTCGATCTTCTTTCGGTGACTATCATCTGGAAGCTCTATCTCATGCATGTATAAACTCTCCCTAACCTCCATGTGTGACTGCTCACCGTCTCAACTGTTGTACTCATTGCCTTGCACCTCATGTATTTCGCCTGTCATAACTATTTGGATTCCTGTTGTACATTATGAAGAGTGTACCAACTCCAACTCATCACATGGTTTGTCCACAATCTGACTAACAAATGTGCTTGTGTCGCTAGACTCACAGGATGGCTCTAATGCTATCTCCTCATGCACATTCTCATCATGTACTGTTAACTCCAAATGAAGCTCACCAACAACCTGTACTTCATGCTCATCTTTCTTCTCTTCCCCAACTATGCCTTTAAGGAGATCCTCATCCAAATCCTTGGGCTGGCTCCCAAACTGGATGGTGTAATAATCTTGAAAGGACAATGCCGGACATACCTCATCACCCAAGGCTAGGGAATCTTGATATCGAGGCAAGTATTGAAGTACTACTAACCTCTACCAATTTCCAGTCAAGATCCTTCTCATTGTCTTCATGTTCTCATGAGCTGGCAGAGAAAAATATTTGTTCTGACATGCACTTCACCAACATCACTGACATGCATTTGCATGTACACACATGTATCAACATGAACTTTTATTCAATTGCTATGTGCCCACAGCTGGAAAGGATCATGCTCTGATACCACTGTAATATCCCAAATACCAATATTTTCTATTTCTATGCAATTTTAATGAAATAGCCGGGCATGGAAATTGCCATGCAAAATTTCCCTATTTTATAGCTGAAATTAGGGTTAGGGTTTGCAGGATAGAATGAACAATTACCATTGATAAGCCGACTAAATGTGCTCCATAGAGAATACGCATGCAAGATGAGCTGAGTTGGTGAAGAAATAACCTTGTTTTGTTGCAATACCCTCAGATGGCTTAATCAAACACGTGTGACATTTTTGCTGAAGGGATGGTCAGTTTCAACTGGAAATAAGTTGAAAGTAAGGTATTCCAGTGCCGAAGAGGATGGCTAGAGCATGAAAGGGTTTTGACCTCCGAGATGCCCTAGCGAATTGATCTCCCAGTCTGCTGCTCACGCCCCCACAACCCTAACCCTGTAAATTGCTGCTAGTTTCCCCGAATGGAAAATCTGATAGCTGATAATCACCCAATGTAGTAGAGTGATCCTATCAGTGAGGATGCAGGCCACACGCAGAAGAAATATAGTGATCCAGAGTCCTGGTGAATGACTAGGGTTTTCCCAGCTAAATGCCCTCCAGTTGTACAGATGAATCTACAATAACCTTTGGACTTATACTAGAATACTGAATAATGATAAATGCAATAGATATGGTGACAAACCTGGATGATTTATCCTGAAGGAGACTAGGGCAGATGTCTCACTGCTGAAATCCCGTTAGCTGAAGACGCCATCTCCAACCCCAACTGCTGTGGCCGCACGCTGTGCTACTTCTCAAGAGATCCAAAATAATAATAATCCAAAAGTAAAGTCTCCATTCACTTTATCTTTCTGTTATAACTTTCAACTGTGAAAACCCTAACTTTTGACCTAATTAGGTCACTTTAACTTCTAATTTGCAGTGGACTTGCATGCATCTACATGGATACTTAATTGAGTGCATGCATCATTAAATAATGCTTAGATGTCATGCATGTCACTTTTAGGGTTTGCATGTCACATTTAAGGTTTGCATGCATGTCACTTTTAGGGTTTGCATGCATATCACTTTTAGGGTTTGCATGCATGTCACTTTTGGGAACATTACAATTTTCCTTAGAATCACCTCATTTCACTTCTTGCAGTTGCTAGATTTTCCTGACCATTGCCACCTCTAATGTCTTCCTCGCATTTTGCTTCTTTGTTTTCTTTACTAAAAGATGTTGTCACAATCCCCTCGACAATCAAGGAATATTGCTAACATATATGCTGCACATATACCATCCATTATTCACACACATTCCTTTGTTTCCACATCATGTTCTCCCATATTTTGATGAGTGCTCACATTATGTTTTTCATCTTATTTATTTCATTTTTCTTTCATTTATATGATAGACCTAGTGGAATCATTGCATTGTATTGTATACTTAGATTGTGCATGTCTTGTAGGAAGGTGTAGTTCTTGTGCAAGCTCATTCAAGAAAGGTAAATCTAACAAGGAGGCTTGTGCTAACTCTTATCCTCAACTATGAAGTTTTGAAATCAGCATCAACACTTTTCAAGTTGAGATTCTTTGTTGTCCTTCTCTTTTCATTTTTCACATTTAGTTTAGCAAAGGAAATCGATGGTTGTGCCATACATAGTTTTCCCTTCATTTGTGAATTTGTACTTGTGGCTGAAAAATGATTGCATTACACTAGTAAATCGAGAGCCCTAGGTTACTTATTAAACCATAAACCGTATTTAAAATAATGCCATTCCACCTTCATTTATTCCTTCTCTACTTTTTTTTAGGGTTTCTTGTTATTAATAGAAAATTGAGTGGTGAGTCATTTTTTAGTCTTTCTTGTTGTAGCATGGTTCCTCTCTCTTATTGTTGCACTACATTGTTAGGGAATGAAGGGGAGTTCTTATCAACCTTTCCCTATTTATTTTCTCTTCTTGATAGCCTCCTGGGGTGACCTCGTAAATCATTGAATTCCTCTAGAAAGTTTTCTTGTGTAGGAGTCGACTCGAGTTTACTCTTCCTAGATAAGACTACTCGTTTTTGCCCTTCTTCCTTTTATTTCTTCCAAGATGTTAATCATCAATCCCATAGACTGCAACAATGGGGTCGACATCTCAAGTTCAATTTCCTATTACCTCTTGACATTCTATATTTTCCCTATATTCACCTCATTTAACATCTTTCAAATGTTATATTTTCCCTATCATTGCCACCTCTCACTTTTTTCCATTGTCGTTTTGGCCCTAGTTTATATACCTCTTCTATGTTTTTGTCCTTGCATTTTCTTATTTGTTTCCTCTCTTTAAGAGACAATGATACAATTTCCTTTGTAGTTTAAGAATATTGTTCACATCTGTGTTGAACATATACAATCCTTCACATACATCCCTTTGTTGCCACATTAGGTTCTCACATGTTCCTATAAGTGCTTGTATTCATTTTTACATCTTATTTTATTCATTTTTCGTCATTTATATGGTAGACCTAGTGGCATCATTGCATTGTAATGTTGGTTAGGACCATGGATGTTTTGTAGAAAGGTTTAGTTTCTTGTGTAGGTTCGTTCAAGAAAGGTAAATTTCTCAAGGAGTCTTGTGCTAACTTGTATCCTCAACCATGATGGCTTGTAACCATCATCAACACTCTTCGAGGTGAACTTCTTTATTGTCCACCTTTTTTCATCACTCACATTTATTTTAGATAATGAAGCAAACAAAATAGGTAACTGTACCATACTTAGCTTGCCCTTTTGTGAATTTATTGTTAATTCTATTTGTGGCTGAAAATTGATTCCATTACACTAATAAATCGAGAGCACTAGGCTATTGAATCAAACCTAAACCCTAATTAAAATAGTACCCTTACATCTTCATTTATTCCTTCTTTTCTCTCTCCTTGGGTTTACTAATTTTAACTTAAAATTGAGTGGTGGGTAATTTTTGAGTCTTTCTCCTTGTTGTAGTTTGATTCCTCACTCTTATTATTGCAATACATTGTTAGGAAACAAAGGGGAACTACCTATCAAACCTTCCCAATTTATTTTATCTTCTCTGTGGCCTCCTTCAGTGACCTCATCAATGACTGTATTCCTCTAGAAAGTTATCTTGGGTAGGGTTTGATACGAGATTACTCTTCCTAGATAAGACTAGTCTCTCTTCCCCTTCTTCATTTTCTGTCCTATAATGTGTTGATCATCAATCCCATAGACTACAATTATGGGGTTGTTGGTTAACTTCTCCCTCCTATTTCCCATTTGCATGCTAGATTTTCCCTCGAATCACCTCATTTCACTACTTGTTGTCACTAGATTTTTCGTATCATTGCCACCACTCACGTCTTTTTGTAGTAATGTTGGCCCTAGCATTGCTACCTCTTCTTTGTTTTTGTCCTCACATTTGCTTCTTTGTTGCGTTTATCTAGGAGATGGTGTCACAATCCCCTTTGCAGTCAAGGAATATTACTTACATATCTGTTGCACATATACCATCCTTCACATGCATTCCTTCGTTGCCTCATCATGTTCTTGCATATTCTTATAAGTGCTTACATTCATTTTTACATCTTAGTTATTTAATTTTTCGATCATTTATATGTTAGGAAAATTGGCATCATTGCATTGTATTGTAGATTAGGATCGTGCATGTTTTGTAGGAAGGTTTAGTTTGTTGTGCAGGTTCGTCGAAGAGGGGTAAAACTTTAAAGGAGGCTTGTGCAAACTCTTGTCCTGAACTGTGAAGGATTGAAACCAACATCAACACTTTTCAAGGTGAGCTTCTTTGTTGTCCACCTCATTTCATTTTTCACATTTAGTTTTGTAAACTCAACAAAGGAAATCGATAAATTTGCCATACTTAGCTTGCCCTTCTTTTTTGAATTTTTTGTTAATTTTATTTGTGGTTGAAAATTGTTTTCATTGCATTGGTAAATCGAGAGACCTAGGTTACATAATCAATCACAAAAATTAATTAAAATAATGCCCTTCCATCTTCTCTCTCTCTCTATACTTTTTTATTTTAACCTAAAATTGAGTGGTGAGTTGTTTTTTAGTCTTTCTCCTTATTGTAGCATGGTATCTTACTCTTATTGTTGTGATACATTGTTAGGAAATGAAGGGGGGCCTCCAATCAACCATTCCCATTTTATTTTTTCTTATTTCTAACCTTGGGTGACCTCATCAATGAATGGATTCCTCTAGAAAGTTGTCTTGGGTAGGTCCCAACTCAAGATTACTCTTCCTAGATAATATTAGTCTGTGCCCCTTCTTCCTATCCTCTCCTTTGAGATGTTGGTCATCAATCCCATAAAATGCAACTATGATGTCGTTGGCTCATCTTCTCATGCCTATTGCCTCTTGGCATTCTAGATATTCCCTAGAATCACCTCATTTCACATCTTTTAGTGATTATATTTTCTCTATCATTGCAACCTCTCACATCTTTTTGTCGTTATTTTGGCCCTAGTTTATCTTCCTCTTCTCTCTTTGCATCCTTCCATTTTCTTCTTTGTTGCCTTTCTCTCAGAGATGGTGACTCAATCCCCTATGTAGTCAAAGAATATTGCTAACTTCTGTGTTACACATATACCATCCTTCACACGCATTCCTCTGTTGCCACATCATATTCTCCCATATTATTATAAATTCTTGTATTCCTTTTTGCACCTTATATTTTTTGTTTTTTGATCATTTACATGGTAGACTAAGTGGTGTCTTTACATTGTATTGTATATTAGGATCATGCATGTTGGAAGGTGTAGTTTTTTGTGTAGGCTTGTTCAAGAGGGGTAAAAACCTCAAAGAGGCTTGTGCTCTTGTGCTCACTCTTGTCCTCAACCATGAAGGTTCAAAACCAACAACACTTTTCAAGGTCATCTTCTTCATTGCTTCCTATTTTGATATTTCTCATTTAGTTTAGTTATCTAGACAAAGAAAATTGGTAAGTGTGCCATAATTAGATTTCCCTTCTTTTGTGAATTTGTTGTTAATTCTACTTGTGGTAGAAATATGATTGCATTACACTAGGTAATTGAGAGCCCTCTGATAGGATTATTCAATAGCCTTCCCTTTCCCACCATAGTCTTTTTGTTAGTTTCCTAGCTTATGATGATGTTGTCACTACATTAGTGCCATGGAGATGTTATTTGGGTTCCACTATCCATTTGATGCATCCTCATGCATGAGTTTAGGAGCTCTAGAGACAAATCTCTAGATTTTAGGAGCCCACTTTGAGTTATGGGAGTCTTTCCTTCAGTTCACCCTCACTAGAGTGGAGTTAGGATCCGATGGTCACCTTCAGTTAACTAATGCACCTCTTTTGCATGATTTGAGGACAAAGGCGCCCATACTTACCTACTAGGGTCAGTTAACTGATTGTTGATTGTTTCAGTTGTTCAGAGTTGCACTAGTGTCTTTTAGTGGTGATTTTTCCTATGCTAGTCAAGTCTCAATCAAGGATTTGAACAGGGATGATTTTAAGGAACCATACTTACTTGAAAGTGTATAAATTTTGGCGAATCTTACCAATTCTTAAAATGCCAACTATAAAATGTTTGGCGATATTTTTCAAAAAATATTTTAATTTACAAGGATTTTATATCATTTATATAATAATTTGGCAATTTTTAGGGTGAAAAAAGTTTACCCCATCAAAATTGGGTGAAACAAGGCTTCAAAAAATGCAAAATGGTGAATTATTTTTTGGAGAAAAACCCCTAAAAACAACACATGGGCTAAATTTTGCCCCTAAAATTATCCTTGGATTTGAATCCTCCTTGGGTAATTTGAATTTTCTCCATTGTATTATATTGTGTTATTACATAGATTAATTTTATTGTCACCAGCTAATGATGTCAAATTTGTGCTTCTTCTTTGATTAATTTCACACTATAATTTTATCACTTTTACACTGCAATTCTCCTTCATAATTTTTTCACTGTAAGGTATTATTCACCCTGATGATCTCTTGGAATTGATAATTTTACATGGTATCAGATCTCTGCAGAGCTATTTTATCTTTGATTTAAGAGTTTTATGCAGGTTTTGTGAAGAATTCAGTAAAATTGTGGTGTTGCTCCAGCTGCAAAATGGAGAATTCAACTTCCTTGACACCAAGAATCCTCACACCCTTCAATTATTTGGATTGGAGGGAAGATATGCATATAGTCTTATGCAACAAGGGTATGCACAAGGTCACAATGGGAAAGGAGATCGAACCCCAAGCATCTCTAGAGAAATCAAAGTACCTGAACAAATTGGATGAAGCTTTTGGTTTTATTTGTATTCATATCTCCATGGAATTGCTCTTCCATCTTGATGGCTTAAAAACCCCAAGGGAGGTTCGGCTGAAGCTCACATCTCTATTTGGAAGCAATATGAACTTGAGAGGCCACATTTGGAGAATGAATTAATTGCTCTTCAACCCAACAGTTGTGAAACCATACAACAATCTTTCACCAAATTCAAGTCTTTGTTCATGCAGTGCAATCAATGTGGAATTGACAAGAAGGATGAGCAGTTGGTGATATCCATTCTGAGTAAACTTGGCCCTAGATTTTAATTTTTTGTGTCTACTTTCCACTCTAGGAAACTGACAACTCCAAATTGGTGAATGCCTTCACTCGAAGCATTCACTGAATCCCTAACCCAAGAACAAGACAAACTGATCCAAATGGGAGACTTGAAAGCCTCCAAGAATCAGGCTCTTTTGGATGGGGAGTCGAAGAATACAAATTCCAAAGGGAAGTAGAAGGGAAAGGAAAAGGAAAATTATGAACTTGAATCAAAGGAGAAGCTTGATCCATCAAATGGAGCCTCGAGTTCCAAGAAGGGCACAAGCAAAAGAGGTTTGAAAAGACCAAGTGTACCTATTGCAAGAAAGGAAACCATCTAGAGAGTTCCTCTATGAAGAAAACTATAGATCAAATGGCAAGACTTTTTGAACAGCACCATATTGCCCTCCTAGAAGGCGCAAGGAAGACTGATTATGTAAGCAAGATAGATGATCATGAGAGATGCCATGCATTGAAGGATGGATTTTCAAAATCTAATATTTTTTAATAGATTATGGAGCCTCCAACCACATGGTTTCCTCCAAAGGGTCATTTTCTTCATTAAATATCATCGATGGTCCAAGTATTCACATGGGAGATGATGCTCAGATACAAGCTGTAGGGAAGGACAAAATATAACCTGAATTGTAAACCCTAACTAAATTGGTACCCTTACATCTTCATTTATTCATTTTCTCTGCCTTAGGGTTTCTTGATTTTAACCTAAAATTAAGTGGTTAGTTGTTTTTTACTGTTTCTCCATATCGTAGCATTATTCCTGACTCTTATTGTTTCTCTACATTGTTATCACATGAAGGGGGACTTTGCATCAATCCTTCCCAATTTATTTTATCTTCTTGGTATCCTCCTTGCATGAATTCATCAATGACTGGATTCCTATAGAAACTTTTGTTGAGTACGACCTGACTTTACTCTTACTAAATAAGATTAACCTCTATGCCCCTTCTTCCTTTTTTGTCCTTTAAGATGTCGGTCATTAATCATTTAAACTGTAGCTATGGGGTCGCTAGCTCAACTTCTCTTGCCTATTATCACTTGGCATGCTAGATTTTCCCTAAAATCACCTCAATTCACTTCTTACAGTCGTATATTTTCCTTACCATTGCCAACACTCATGTCTTTTCGTCATCATTTTGGCCCTAGTGTATCTACCTCTTCTTTGTTTCTTTCCTTGTATTTGCTTATTTGTTGCCTTTCGATAGAAGATGGTGTCACACTCTCATCAACAATTGGGGAATATTGTCAACTTATGTGTTGCACATATACCATCCTTCACACTCATTCCTTTGTTTCCACTTCATGTTCTCCATATTTTGATGAGTGCTTGCATATCTTTTTACATCTTATTTGTTTCGTTTTTCGATCATTTATATGGTAGACCTAGTGGAATCATTGCATTGTATTATATATTTGGATCATGCATATCTTGTGGGAAGGTGTAGTTTCTTGTGTAGGTTCATTCAAGAAAGGTAAAACTCTCAAGGAAGCTTGTGTTAGCTAACTCTTATCCTCAACGATGATGCTTCAAAATCAACATCAACACTTTTCAAGGTGAGATTCTTTTTTGTCCACCTCTTTTCATCTTTCACATTTAGTTTATCTAACTCAACAAAGGAAATCCACAGTTTTGCCATACTTAGCATGCCCTTCATTTGTGAATTTGTACTTGTGGCTAAAAACTGATTATATTACTCTAGTAAATAAAGATCCCAAGGTTACTTAATCCACCATAAACCGTATTTAAAATAATGTCATTCCATCTTCATTTATTCCTTCTCTTCTCTATCTCTTAGGGTTTCTTTATTTTAACAGAAAATTGAGGGGTGAGTCGTTTCTGAGTATTTCTCCTTAATGTAGCATGGTTCCTCGCACTTAGTATTTATCCCATTAGCCTTTCCCAATTATTCTATCTTCTTAGTAGCTTCCTTTGGTGACCTCGTAAATATTTGGATTCCTCTAGAAAGTTGTCTTGTGTAGGGCCCTGTAATCACACAAAGTGTAGCTACCCACTAAAGGTATCCCATCCAGGACCATAGAGGCGAGGTAGCTAACTGGTGACATCGCAAGGGCCTCGTCCATTATGGATGAAGGGTAGTTGTCACACTAGGTAGGCTCTTGTCGCTTTATATCAATCCAGAGAATGACCAAGGGGGAGACCCTACTAGCCTAAGAGAGCTAGCGCACCTACTTAAGACACTCCTAGGGTTAGGCAATGAATGAAAGAGGAGAGATATTGAGTGGAGAAGTCTAGATCTATGGAATAGATGTGGTATAGAGTTTATGGAAAAGTTGGGGAGGCTTAGCACATAGGGAAAATAACCCAACCTTATGAATATTGTACCACAAAGAGTTTATGAACGTAGATCTAGAGAGATCTAGCCATACCTAAGAAAACCCAAATGAGAACCACCTAGTATTTAGGTAAAAGTGGACAAAGTGGACCCAAAAGAGTATATTGGGACAAGGAATGACTAGATCAGGACACTTGAAGGATAGATCTGTTAAAATTAAGTGCGTTTAAGCATACCCAACTGATAGATTTGAAGATTTGGCCACCCACCTAAAGAAGGCACTCCCACCTAGAGAGACTAGTGCTAGATCCCGGGGCAAATGGAGTCCGATTTAGATGAATTTCGATATCTAGGTTGTATTCAACAATATCCTAGTGGGTTTTGATGGCCGTCATCAAAAACTTATCGGATCTACAAAACTAGGGTTTGAAAGAAAGGGGTTTGATTGACAAATGGATGAAAATAAAGAAAAACAATACTAACCTTGCAGATTGTACTTGAAAATACTTGCGGCCTCCTTGAATGTCGATGATCCTTCCACTTAGTTACAATTTCGAGCAATATCTGGAAAGAAATGAAGGAAAAATGCCCAATTGAGGTAGCGTACCCCCTCTTCTCCACCTGAAAAAAGAAAATTGCAAATGAGATTTGTTCACGGATGAAAAAGATAAGTTACGTACGTCATCTATAGAAATAAATCCAATACACAAAGTAACAATTGAAAACTCCCTAAAGATGAAGCGATTTTCCCGGATGACAATGTAAGAGACGCCTTAGCAATCTCCTCCAACCAATTTGTTATCCTGCAAAATATCAGTATGACCACCATAAAAAAACATTTGTTTGCATGCAAGATCCACTGAAATGTCTAAGCAAGGTGTAACAATCATATCCAAGTACATTCACAAAGCTTCCAAGATTTTCTGTAAAAGTTTTCTTGTATTCCATATTTCTAAAGCCAAAAGTCCCTTTACAAATGAGAGAGCATCTCTATATATAGATCTCTCAAGTACATAAAACCCAGATCCAAAGGATCAAGGGTCATTATCAAAAGATAAAAACAATCTAATCAACAACTAAGATTAGTCAGATACATCATACACGGATCAACTCAATAATAGAAGGGGTCACACCACTAGAATTGCCCAATGAGGGGGCACACCACATGAAATGACAAATAATCATAAGATAGCACGTGGTGGGGGGCTAGGAGGTTACAATATCCTTCACTAACATTATCCCCATGGCACAACAATAAGGAGTGGTGGTAAAAAATGAAAAGGAGTGATAAAAATCACTAGGACGTCTCCCTCAAAATACATCAAAACTCCCTCAAACTGGATAAATTAAGGAAGTGTGGACCCCAGGTGCAATGAAATTGATGCCGAATGATGAAGGTGACCCAAACACTATGCCTCAGACCGATTCCATGCCATTTATTTGCCTCATTTTCCCGAATTGATTTCCTCATTAGCCATTTTTCATCATCAAAATGTTGCCTCGAGAACATAAAACTGCCAATATCTCATCGGGGATCAAAATATGAATCCAACTGACTGCATGGATGTGTATGGCACCATTTTTGTATGGTGAAATTGATTGGATACACCCCAATATTCCCTCTGACACACTAGGAGCTCTCACCATTATTTGCATTGTGTTTTATTTTGAGTATCCCAGGGAAAAACTACTGCAAAAAGTGTGAAATACCTATATCTCTCCTGTAACTGCCCGAAACTGAAAACCAACTGCACTAATAGACTTAGAATGTCCAAGTCAACTAGGAATGAGTACTCATACACAGTATGTCGATCATAAAGATACATCAGAATCCCCATCCATGTTAGAGCCATAATAATAATAAAGCCTGTAAATGTTGATAATCATACAAATAATTCAAGCCATCATTGTAAATCATCATCTGAAGCATGAATATGTCTAATGGACACTGATATACCATAAATAATCATCATCAACAACCATCGGTCTAAAACTAATCTCGGACCCTGCTCTTGGCTTGGTCAACACTAGGTTAACCAAGTCAAGACTGATCAAATGATGACCCAAATGCTAAACTCTGATATTGCAAAGTACAAAATTGATATGCTCGGTCAATTATGTATGTTAACAATGAGGCTCAAGTACAAGTAGCTTCTATTGGTGATTATAAGCACAACATATATATAAATAACCCAAATCAAAATGATCATCTGCTTTAAACAAGAACCTCCAGTGTATACTCATTGATAGATTTATCCATTTCACTAGTCAAGGGTGAAGGTGAATGAAAACAGGTCATGCCAAGGTGATGACTTGAAACTCAATATTGTAAGCATCTAGGCTAAAGGATAAGGGAATCCACATGACACATAAGATGGACTAGGTGAACAATAGGGAATGGCAATGTCTCACAAATGGGTGAAATGATGAGAAGGATCCACTATACTCTAGGCAAGAAACCTTTCTAATATTTATTTTCAGAAAAATATACACTAGTTAACCTCTAGAAGCAGGTGCCCTGGTAAGCCTTTTAGACCTCCAGAAAATGACAAAGATATGACCTTTGGAGGCTAATCTCACCCTGTTGCCTTGTGGGGGAAAATGAGTCATACATTATACAAAACATGAGTGCCCATCCTCTATCCATCTACTTTATTTGAAATTATTTCTTTTTATTCACTTGCTAGCCTCCAAGTGCAGGTGCCCTGGAACCTTCTAGGCTTTAGAAAATGACTAAGGCTTATCCTTGACGGGTTTTCCTGACCCTGATACCTTGTGGGGATAAATAAGCCTTACAATGGATGAGTGCTCATCTCTTGGCAACTGGCTAGTTTTACTTTTACTTATAGTAGTGTCTAAAGACACTTTTATTTTGTTGGCAGGGCATCCATTTAGAATAAATTTAAGCTCTGATGCCTTTGTGTCTAAAAACACTTCTTTGGTAGTACTACTTGTGTTCAAGACCTAGAGGTAGACAATCTCTGTGAAAGACAACACACAAACCAACACCGAGACACAGTTTAGACATGGATACCTATTCCAACATATAGGTGAAGGTGGTGGAAATCCTAGATGTCACTTTACAAGTCAAGGTTAATCAATAACAAGGGAATTCAACGGATGGATGAAGATAGTGAAGATGGTGCTAAGACTAGCAAGTTGTGTCCCAAGGTGGGAAGTGACCAAATCCATACTATAAGTTAGGCATGACCAATGAGTATATAAAGGAATCTCTTGACCAAAACAGTTAGATCACTTATAATTGTAGATTTCAAAAAGACCAATAACATATCACCAATATATGACCACTATTAACTAAGTCTCAATGCTAAAATAGAAAACATAGCAACATCAACATCCATATGCACAAATCCATGATATCTCCTGGGTCATATACCTGCATCGGATCTGAAACCAATCTGAGGACCACTGAAACAACTACCACTGCTACATATCATGGGCACTGTAATAATCTCTGCTATGGGTCATGAAAAATGGCTAACTCAGTCACCAAATCTACGGTCATGAGGCTCGGTCATGGCATAGAACTGGTCAATTTGGATGCTTTGGATCTGCTAAAAGTGGAAGATCATCAGCTGGTGGCTCATCATCTACTAATCTCCTAGTAAAGGACTATCTCAAAGAATTGATTAGTATTGCTCAGGAAAAAAAGTATCCCAACTACTATATATGTGACAACAGGCCCGACTCGAGATTACTCTTGCTACGTAAGAATAGTCTGTTTTCCTTTTCTTCCTTTTCTTTCCTCTAAGATGTTGGTCGTCAATCACATGGACTGCAGCTATGGGGTTGATGTCTCAAGTTGTGTTCCCTATTTCCTCTTGGCATTCAATTTTTCCTAGAATCGCCTCATTTCACTTCTTTAAGATGTTGATTTGTCCTGTTATTGCCACCTCTCACTTCTTTTCGTTGTCATTTTGGCCCTAGTTTATCTACCTCTTCTATGTTTCTGTCCTCACATTTTCTTCTTTGTTGCCTCTCTCTAAGAGACGATGACACAATCCCCTTTGCAGTTTAGGAATATTCTTGACATATGTGTTTCACATATACCATCTTTCACACGCATTCCTCTATTTCCACATATTGTTCTCCCATATTCTTATAAGTTCTTGTACTCCTTTTTACATCTTATTTATTTCGGTTTTTGATCATTTATATCATAGACTTAGTGGCATCATTGCATTGTAATGTAGATTAGGATCGTGGATGTTTTGTAGAAAGTGTAGTTTCTTGTGTAGGTTCATTAAAAAAAGTAAATTTCTCGAGGAGGCTTGTGCTAACTTGGTCCTCAACCATGATGGCTAGAAACCAACATCAACACTCTTGAAGGTGACCTTCTTTATTGTCCATCTCTTTTCATCTTTCACATTTAGTTTAGTTAACAAAGCCAAAAAAATTGGTAACTGTTGCATACTTCGCTTGCGCTTCATTTGTGATTTTGTTTTTAATTCTATTAATGGTTGTAAATTGATTATGTTACACTGATAAATCAAGAGGACTAGGTTATTGAATAAGCCCTAAACCCTAATTAAAATAGTACCCTTCCATCTTCATTTATTCCTTCTTTTCTTTCTTCTGGGGTTTCTTGATTTTAACCTAAAATTGAGTGGTGAGTCATTTTTGAGTCTTTCTCCTTATTGTAGTTTGATTCCTCACTCTTATTGTTGCATTACATTGTTTGGACATGAAGGGGGACTTCCCATCAACCTCCTGGATTTATTTTTCTCTTCTAGGTTGCCTCCTTGGGTGACCTCATTAATGACTAGATTCATCTAGAAAGGATTATTGGGTAGGGCTCGATTCGAGATAACTCTTCCTAGATAAGACTAGTCTGTGTGCTCCTTCTTCCTTTTTTGTCCTCCAAGTTGTTGTTCATTAATCCCATAGACTACTGCTATATGGTTGTTGGCTCAACTTATCTCGCCTATTTTCCCTTGGCATGCTAGATTTACCCTAGAATCACCTCATTTGACTTCATGTAGTAACTTAATTTGTCCTATCATTAACACGTCTCATGTCATTTCGTAGTCATTTTTGCCCTAGTTTTTATACATCTTTTTTGTTTTCGCCCTCACATTTGCTTCTTTGTTTCCTTTATCTAGGGAGATGGTTTAAAGGCTGACATTCCCTTTGCTGTTAGGGAATATTACTAACATATGTGTTCCACATATACCATCCTTCACATGGATTTGTTCGTTGCCACATCATGTTCTTACATATTCTTATAAGTGCTTGCATTGGTTTTTACATATTTTTTATTTCATTTTTTGATCATTTATATTGTAGACATAGTGGCATCATTGCGTTGTTTTGTAGATTAGGATCATGCATATGTTTTGTATAAAGGCTTAGTTTTTTGTGTAGGTTCGTTAAAGAGGGTTTAAACTCTAAAGGAGGCTTGTGAAAACTTTTATCTTGAATTGTGAAGGCTTGAAACCAACATCAACACTTTTCAAGGTGAGCTTCTTTGTTGTCCACCTCTTTGCACTTTCGCATTTAGTTTAGTTATTTCAAGAAAGGAAATCGGTAATTAGGCCATACTTAGATTGCCCTTATTTTTTGAATTTGTTGTTAATTCTATTTGTGGCTTAAAATTGATTGCATTGCATCAGTAAATCAAGAGCCCTAGGTTACTTAATTAACCATAAAACCTGATTAAAATAATACCCTTCCATATTCATTTATTCCTTCTTTTTTCTCTCCTAGGGTTTTTTTATTTTAATCTAAAATTGAGTGGTGAGTTGTTTCTGAGTATTTTTCCTTATTGTAGCATGGTACCTTACTCTTATTGTTGTCATACATTGTTAGATATCTTCTTTTATTCCTTCTTGTTTCTCTCCTAGTTTATTTTATCTTATTTTAACCTAAAATTGGGTGGTGAGTTGTTTCTAAGTATTTTTCCTTATTGTAGCATGGTACCTTACTCTTATTGTTGTCATACATTGTTAGGAAATGAAGGGGGACCTCCCTTAAACCTTGCCTAGCTTATTTTCTCTTATTGGTAGCCACCTTGGGTGACCTCGTCAATGAATGCGCTCGTCTAGAAAGTTGGCTCGAGTAGGGCTCGACTCGAGATTACTCTTCCTAGATGAGACTAGTCTTTTTTCCCCTTCCATTTCTGTACTCCAAGATGTTGGTCATCAGTCCCATAGAATGCAACTATAAGGTAGTTGGCTCATCTTCTCATACCTATTGCATTCTATATATTCACTAGAATCACCTCATTTCACTTATTTTAGTTGCTAGATTCACCTTATCATTTCATCGTCATTTTGGCTCTAGTTTATCTACCTCTTCTTTGTTTCCATCCTTGAATTTTATTCTTTGTTTCCTTTCTCTCAAAGATGGTGACTCAATCCCCTTTGAAGTCTATAAATATTGCTAACTTTTGTGTTGCACATATAGCATCCTTTACACGCATTCTTTTCAATCATGAAGGTTCGAAACCAGCATCAACACTTTTCAAGGTCAACTTCTTCGTTTTCTACATATTTTCATATTTTGCATTTAGTTAACAGAGGAAATTGGTAATTGTGACATAATTAGCTTGCCCTTCTTTTGTGAATTTGTTGTTAATTCTACACACTGTTGAATTTTTATTGCATTACACTAGTTAATAGAGAATCCTATGTTATTCACCCGTAAACCCTAATGAAAAGTGCCCTTCCATTTTAATTTATTCCTTATTTTCTTTCTCTTAGGGTTTCTTGATTTTAACCTAAAATTGAGTGGTGAGTTGTTCCTCTAATTTCTCCTTATTGTAGCATGGTTGCTTACTTTGATTGTTGTACTACATTGTTAGGACACGAAGGAGGGCTTCCCATCAACTCTTCCCAATTTACTTTCTCTTCTTGGTAGCCTCATTTCCTCACCTCTTCAATGATTGTATTCCTCTTGAAAGTTGTCTCGAGTAGGGCTCGACTCAACATTACTCTTCCTAGATAGGACTAGCCTTTGTCCCCCTTATTTTTCTGTCATCCAAGATGTTAGTCATCTGTATCTATGGGATCGTTGGCTCAATCTATCTTTCCTATTTCCACCTGGCATGCTAGATCTTGCATAGAA
This sequence comes from Pseudotsuga menziesii, assembly GCA_001517045.1. Lineage (NCBI taxonomy): Eukaryota > Viridiplantae > Streptophyta > Pinopsida > Pinales > Pinaceae > Pseudotsuga > Pseudotsuga menziesii. Next base: position 139,688 of record LPNX010407960.1, on the reverse strand, counting down.
TCACCTCATTTCACTTCTTGTAGTTGCTAGATTTTCCCTATCATTACCATCACTCTCATATTTTTGTCATCATTCTAGCCATAGCATATCTACCTCTTCTTTGTTTCTCTCCTTGCATTTGCTTTTTTGTTGCCTTTCTCTATGAGATAGTTTCATAATCCCCTCATTTGTCCAGTAATATTGCTAACGTATGTGTTGCACATATACCATACTATACACACATTCCTCTTTTTCTAGATCATGTTCTCTCATATTCTTATAAGTGCTTGCATTAATTTTTACATTTTGTTTATTTTGTTTTTCGGTCATTTATATGGTAGACCTAGTGGAACCATTGTTTTTCTCCTTGCATTTGCTTTTTTGTTTCCTTTCTCTAGGAGATGGTTTCACAATTTCCTCATTTGTTGAGTAATATTGCTAACATATGTGTTGCACATATACCATACTATACACGCATTCTCTTTTGCTAGATCATGTTCTCTCATATTCTTATAAGTCTTGCATTACTTTTTACCTTTTATTTATTTAGTTTTTCGATCATTTATATGGTAGACCTAGTGGAACCATTGCATTATATTGTATATTTGGATCGTGCATGTCTTGTAGGAAGGCGTAATTTCTTGCGCAGGTTCGTACAAGAAAGATACAACTCTCAAGAAGGCTTGTGCAAATTTTTATCCTCATCAATGAAGGTTCACAATCAACATCAACACTTTTCAAGGTGAGATTATTTGTTGTCCACCTTCTTTCATCTTCCAAATTTAGTTTATCTAGCTCAACAAGGGAAATTAGTAGTTGTGCCATACTTAGCTTGTCCTTCATTTGTGAATTTGTTGTTAATTCTACTTGTGGCCCAAAATTTATTACACTTCACTAGGGAATCGATAGCCCTAGGTTACTTAATCAACCGTAAACCCTAATTAAAATAGTGCCATTCCATCTTTGTTTATTCGTTCTCTTCTCTCTCCTAGGGTTTCTTGATTTTAACAGAAAATTGAGTGGTGAGTTGTTTTTGAACCTTTCTCTTTGTTGTAGCATAGTTCCTCACTCATATTGTTGCACTACATTGTTAAGGCATGGAGGGGACTTCCCATCAACCCTTCCCAATTTATTTTCTCTTCTTGCTAACCTCGTAAATGATTAGCTTCCTCTAAAAAATTGTCTTATGCAGGGCCTGAGTTGAGATTACTCCTCCTAGATAAGACTAGTCTTTGTGTCTCTTACTTCTTTTCTTTCCTAAAAGTGTTGGTCGCCAATCCCATAGACTGCAGCTATGGGGTTGTTGCCTCTTCACATTATATATTTTCCCTAGAATCACATCATTTCACTTCTTTTTGTCGTTAGATTTTTCCTATCATTACCACCTCTTCTTTGTTGCCTCTCTCTATGAGATAGGGACATAATCCCCTTTGCAGTTTAGGAATATTGCTAACATTTGTGTTGCACAGATACCATCCTTCACATGCATTCCTATGTACCAACATCATGTTCTCCCATATTCTTATAAGTTCTTGCATTCCTTTTTACCTCTTATTTGTTTCATTTTGCAATCATTTATATGGTAAACCTAGTGACGTCATTGCATTTTAATGTAGATTAGGGGATGTTTTGTAGGAAGGTGTAGTTTCTTGTGTAGGTTTGTTCAAGAAACGTAAAATTCTCAAGGAGTCTTGTGCTAACCCTTATCCTAGACCATGATGGCTTGAAACCAGCATCAACACTCTTCAAGGTGAGTTTATTTATTGTCCACCTCTTTTCATTATACTAATAGATCGAGAGTGATAGTTTAATTAATCATCCTTACACCCTAATTAAAATAGTACCTTCCCATCTTCATTTATTCCTTTTTCCTCTCCTAGGATTCTATATTTTAACCTAAAATTGAGTGGTGATTCCTTTTTGAGTCTTTTTCCATATTGTGGCATGTGTCCTAACATTTATTATTGCTCTACAATCTTAGGGAACGAAGGAAAATTTCCCATAAGCCCTTCCCAATTTATTTAACTTCTTGGTAGACTCCTTGTGTGACCTGATCAATGACTGGATTCATCTAGAAAGTTGTCTCCGGTAGGTCTCGACTCGAGATTACTCTTCCTGGATAATACTATCCTCTATGCCCCTTCCCTTTTTGTCCTCTAAGATGGTGGTAATAAATCCCATAGACTACATCTATGGAGACATTATCTCAACTTCCCTCCGCCTATTGCCACCTCACATGCTAGATTTTCCCTATCTTTCACAATTAATTTATCTTACTCAACAAAGGAAATTGGTAGTTGTTCCATACTTAGCTTGTCCTTCATTTGTGAATTTGTTTTTAATCTACATGTGGTTTAAAACTGATAGAAATACAGTAGTTGTATATTTTTGAGCAGCATTGAGAGCCATTCTTTGGGGGAATGGGGGCACTTGGTTAGTTACTAGGAATTTGATTCCAGTTGTGAACTAAAGCTCAGCTTGGGGATGAGAGCCATTATTTGGGAGAATGAAGGCACCTGGTTAGTTACGAGGAATTTTATTCCAGTCTAGCATTGAAGCTCAGCCTAGGCTTGAGAGCCATTCTCTGGGAAAACGGAGGCGCCTGGTCAGTTACCATGAATTTGATTCCAGTTTGGGACTGAAGTTCTGTCGGGGGATGAGAGCCATTCTCTAGGGGAATGGAGGTACCAGGTCAGTTACCATGAATTTGATTCTAGTATGGCATTGAAGTTCAGCCTAGGTTGTCCTGGGCTCAGAGCAATTCTCTAGCAGAATGGAGGCGCCTGGTCAGTTACCAAGCAGTTGACATTGGTCAACTTGATGTAGCATAGGGTTGAGGCACCTGGTTAGTTACCAGGTTATCAGTATAATCCCTAGACCATGTCTAGGCAAGTGATCTACTCCTCTCCTTGGTCAGTGGGCTATGGGATCTTCTTAAGGGACTGACCAACTCTTGTTGAAGTACCTAGCCTAGGACCTTGGTGCTAATGAGGAGAACAAGACAAACATGAATAATATTCCTTCTTTATGATGATGTACTTTGATTTGGCATGTGTGGACCATGGAGACCAAGGAAACTACTTTAGATGAATTATTAAGGACGTTGTTCGCATATAGACCCCAATGAAAGATTAAAAAACCCACTATTGAAGGACCAAAATCCTAAGATAAAATTCAGGACCTAATAAAGAATTAAATGTGAAAAAATAAAAAAAGTGAAAGCCCCAATAATGGATTAATTTATTGTTTTGACTCCTTGACTAATGGATTGAACCTTCAATGGTTAATTATAAATAAGAGAGCCTTTTCAAGTGATAAACATACAATCTATCCCTCATATATCTCTGTCCAAGAATTAGTTGGGTATATTCAGCTGGTGGTTATCTTCCTCATCTCAGCTTTTCATTCTTGAAGGCTTGGATCAACTAAAGTATACTCACAACCCTCTTCCACAAGTTTTTTCTCCTTTCTCTAGCTACCAAAGGTTTAGTAGGGCTGCTGTCCACATCCACATGCCTCTCTTCATCTCTTTGAAGGGTGCTGAGGTCTATTTTCTCTTCCAGAACGGTGTCAAGGTCTGTTAAGGGTTATTGAGTTCTTTGTTGAGGACAATCGAGGTCTGATTTAGTCTTGTCTAGGCTTGTCGTGTTGTAGACATATCCCTAATATGGGTTTTCATCTCCTGTTGAGCACAATCGAAGGTTGTAGGAGGGTAGTCAAGGGTTACAACAATCTCAAACCCTACCCAACGGGGCTGTCAAGGTCTTCTACAGGCTTAACGTAGACAGATTTGGCCCTAAGAGGGTTGTTCCAGGTGACGACAAGCATGATTAAGCTAATGCAGGTAGAGAGAGGTCTTCTTGGGCTTCCAAATCTAAGCTGTAGGGAATCGCTCCTGATTTGAGCTCTGAGAGGAATTGATGAGGAATCGCTCATGGAATCACGATTCCTCATCGATTCCTCCCGGGAGCAATTTTCAGAATCGCAATTCCTCATCAATTTCTCCTGGGAGCAATTTTCAGAATCACAATTTCATCCTAAAAAATGTTCCCTGACATTTAGGAATCATTGAGGGAACCGATTAGGAATTGATGCTCCCAGGACGATTTCGAAGCAAAAAAAACACTCCCAAAATCGCTCCTTGACTGATTCCGCGTGATGGAAAAAAATTTCTCATTTTTGATGGTTTCCTAAGGTTTAATTACTGTTTATAAACACTATTGGCCTCTATTTGGACTCATTCTATTCCTCATTTGCTTGTTTTCATTTTTCTTGCTAGGGCTTTGAGTGGCTTTGCTAGTTGTTTGAGAGCAAATTTGTAGGAGCTTGGAAGGGAGATTGGAGGGGAGATTGAAAGCTTCTATTTCTGAGAGCTTGGAAGGAATATTGAAGGCTTCCATAGAGACATTCAACCATCCTTGAAGAGCTAAAGAGGTAGGATCTAGAAACCCAATATTTGTTTTTTTTTGAAAAAAATATTTCACTATGTTAAAATTTTAAATTTTGTATGTGTTTTTTTCCTACCCTTTCCAATTTCTTCTTCTCCATCATTCTATTGTAGGCAAAAAGTGATTCTCATATTGAATCAACAAGCATGATAGGTATATGGTTTTTGTGGTTGGTTCTGATTCTTCTCATGATGGTGGTGGTGGGAAGTAGATTTGGTGGTGGAAATGATGAGGATGAAGAAATAGGGAGTTGCACATACCATGGAGAGGAGGAGGAGGAGGAGATTGAGAGTGATGAGGGGCCAAAAAAAGACACAACACCTTTGTGGAAGTATGTGACAAGGCTTGGGGGAGGGAGAGGGGGTGGAGCCACAAAGTTCACATGCCTCCATTGGAATAAAAATTACACATGTTCATATACCCATGTGAGAAAGCATTTGTGTGTGATTATGCCATGTGATCAAGGTAAGGCTACTGGAGTCAAAACATGTGACAAAGTGTCAGGTAAAGAAAGAAACAAATATAGGATGGAAGAAGAGGCCGCTCAAAACAATTCCAAGAGATCAAGGGTCGAATCTGAATCCCCACAGAGAATGTTTAGTGGTGGATCTGGATCATCATCCACCCATGCTAGTGGATTCTCCCCTATGCGAAAAACATTATCACATTTCCTTGACCTTGGTTGTAGAGATGATGTGGATTCAAAAGTTTACATGTTTCTATGCATGTGGTGTGCCATTCAATGTTCTTCGCTCACCCTAATTTCATGAAATGGTACAAGCCATCAATGGTGCCCCTAAAGGATATAGGAGCCCTGGGTATGACAAAGCTAGAACCATGGGACTTGACATGGAAAGAGCCAAAATCAATAGTGCTCTTGGAAAGTTTACAAATGATTGGTTGTTATATGGGGTATCCATTGTATCAGATGGGTGGACAAATGTTAAAGGAAAGCCATTGATAACTATTCTTGGTGTGTTTGATAGTAGTGCGAGGCCAAAAAAAGACACAACACCTTTGTGGAAGTATGTGACAAGGCTCATGACTACTCAGATCACTACAAGACTTGTATAAATATTGCACAACCTTTACTTGACACCATTCAAACAATTGGGCCATACAATGTCATTCAAGTCATCACAAATAATGCTGCTAATTGCAAGGCAGCAGGAGCAATCATTGAGGATAAGTATCCCAACATATTTGGTCAGGGTATTTGGTTCACACATTGAACCTTTTGATGCATGATATTGTTAAGATGAAGGACCCTAGTTACCGATGGATTGGTGCCTTGTACAAGAGAGGTAATAAAATGATAAAATTTATCACCAATCATAGCATGGCACACCACATTTTTCGCAATCACTCTAGGTTGGAGCTATTGAAGATTGTGAAGACTAGATTTGGTAGCTACTAAATAAATGTGTGATTATTACAGTTCCAGTGCTGCTTCTATTTTTATCAGATGATGGAATTGATAGGTTGTGAACTTGATGCTCCCTTGAAGACATATGTCAAATATAACTAGCAATTCCGAAAGGCTTGACTTATGAAAATTCAGGTATGATTTTTTTTAATCTATGATGAGTAAGAACCCCACCTATCTCTTCATGTATTTAGATCTTGACTTGTGTATCTTCCCACTATTATCATTCTTGAAGTTGAAGTAATCAAGGGCTTACATGATCGTGATACATTCTAGATTGACTATTTTTACTGTGGGAGTTTGACATTCTAAAGAGAACTGTGATTCATTGAACAATGTGATTAGAATATGCAAGTGTAAAGAAGTTTAATTACCTGATTAGCTACACTAGAGTATATGTATGTATGAAATAATCATGAAAACATGCATTAAATATTCTCATATCTAGATTCATGATGGTTTGATCTCATTAATATTATACTAATGAATGTGCGATTATGCATTAGATCTCATGGATGATATGATGATGCTGATGCACACTTAAGAAATGCATGTCTGATACAATGACAAGATCAAGACACACATTGTGACTTCTACATAAGGGTAGATTAAGAGGGAGGGTGTAATATCCCAAATCCTGATATTTTCTATTTCTAAGCAAATATGCTGTTACAACTGGGCATGCAAACCGCCATGCAAAAATCCCTATTTTATAGCAAAAATTAGGGTTAGGGTTTGTGAGATAGAATGAACACTTACCACTGATAATCCAGCTAGACTACTTCTGAGAGAGTATGCAAGCACCAAGAACTAGATAGAATATGGGTAGATCTCTTCTGCTTCCAGTGAACCCCCAGTAGCAAGAACCCCAGTCAGAAAAGGGTGACGCTTTCAGTGAAGGAGGTTTCCGATGATGCTACCGATTTGCAGGACTGATAGCCTTCCTGTGCTAGAGAGAATGCCTAGTACATGCGGGATTTCTGAGATCTCTAGGTAGGATAGCGACTTTCTCTAGAGAGACAGCTACTCACACCCCTTGGATCCCGAAATTGTTGATAATTGCTCCAGATGAGCACGAACGGATCTGATAATCACTAGGTATCGGAGTATGATGTTGATGATGAGAATGGTGCCTAAGTTTTAGAGTAAAGCTGAGATCTGAAGGCCTTACAACTGATTAGGGATTTTTGGTTGAAAACCTGCCCTTACGGCTACACACGTGTCCCTGCAACGATCTATACCATATACTGGATAACTTATGAATGAATGTAAGAACAAATGGTGAACTTGTATGGCTTACCCTGAATGAGACTAGGATAGATGTTTCACTGCCAAAATCCCATTAGCTGAAGACTTTGTCTCCAACCCCAACTGTTGTGAGGCACGCTGTGCTACTATCCAAGAGCTCCCAAAATAATAATCATCGAAAGTGAAGTCTCCTTTTGCTTTATCCCTCTTTTATAAATTTCAACTGCGAAAACCCTAATATTTGACCTAATTAGGTCACTTTATCTTCTAATTTGCAGTTGACTTGCATGCATGCGGATGGAGACTTAAAGAGTGCATGCATCATTAAATAACACTTGGATGGCATGCACGGAGGTGGCCTTTGGCCCCAGTGGCCCTTCTTGACCTAATGAGGACTCCCTAGATCTTCTATGGATGGCATCAGTCCTTAGCTGATTCCCTAGCTGTCAGTAACCACTCAAAGCCACAGGAATCACATAGGTTAGTGGTTTTGGGCCTCAAGGCCTAATCGGAGGAGGACATTACAATCCTCCCCGCTTGAGATTGCGTGTCCTCAAGCAACTTCAAACTGGGATGATACAATACCTATTCACCTTCCCAGGTGGCATCCTTTGGCGGTAGTTCTTTCCATTGAACCAAGTATTCTCTAATTACCCTGTTCCTGAGCTTCCTTTCTCTAGTCTGTATGATCCGTTCAGGAATCAGTATCAGCAGTCCTTCATCATATAAAGGAGGCAATTCGGTAGATGGAGCGATGTGTTTCCCAAGGGTCTTCTTCAGATTAGATACATGGAACACATTGTGAATTTTGCTTCCCTGTGGAAGTTCTAGTTCGTATGCCACCTCTCACACCTTCCTGATTATTCTGTATGGTCCATAGAAGCAGGGTTTTAACTTCTCTACTCCTTTCTTCTTAAGTGAGGACTATCTGTAAGGCTAGAGCCTTAAGTATACTAAATCCCCTACCTCAAAGCTCCGCTCAATCCTGTGTTTTTTGGCATACAACTTCTATTGATTCTGGGTTGTTTGTAAATTCTCCTTCAATAATTTCAGAATGTACTGACTGTCCTGTATCCAATCCTTAGCCTTAGGAGCCCTACTATCTCCAAATTCCAAATCTGCATAGACCAAGGCCTTGTAACCATATAACACCTTAAAAGGAGTCATCTTAATAGACATGTGATAGGTAGTATTGTAGCAATACTCTCCTAGGTGTAGCCATTTGATCCAGGTTCACTGCTGCCCTGCTACATAGTTCCTTAAATATCCTTCAATCCACTTGTTGACTATTTCCATTTTCCCGTCACTCTGGGGACGATAACTTGTATTAGTAGCCATTTCGGTCCCCACCAATCTGAATAGTTCCTGCAAGAAGGAACCCGTGAATCTGCTATCCCGATCACTGACAATGGTCTTAGGTAACTCATGTAACCTGAAGACCTCCCTGAATAATTACTCAGCTACTTGAGCTGCTAAGTAGTCTGATGAGATTGAGAAGAAAGGTGCAAACTTGGTCAGTCTGTCAACTACTACATATAAACAATATCGCCCTTGGACCTTGGGCAAGCTTGAAATAAAGTCCATGGAGATGCTTTCCCACTTCTATTCTAGAATCGATAGTGGCTGGAGTAACCCTGCTGGATGGGTGTTCTTAATCTTGTTCTGCTGATAGATGCTACATTCCCAGACATGTTGCATAATTTCCCCCTTGAGGCCCTTCCATGAGAACCTCTCTCTGATCTTCCTGTAGGTCTTTAAGAAACCTTGATTCCATGATAAAGGAGAATCATGGGCTTCCTGAATGATCTTTTTCCTCAATGTGTATTCTGGAACGAGGCATATCCTGTTTTTGTAATAGATGATGTCATCCACAATCCTATACCTGTCATCCTGGATTTGCCAGTCCAATAATTCGCAAGCGAATTTATTTTTGGAGTATTATACTAAGAGAAGTGCCCTCCAATCCATGGATATACTACTGAGAGATAATGGGGTTGGATGCCTGAATAATGCATCAGCTACTACATTATTCTTACCTTTTACATACTTGATATCAAAATCGTAGGCTTGTACTTTGCTGACCCATTTCTGCTGTCGCTCATTCAGTTCCTTCTGCTCCAGGAAATACTTGAGGCTATTATGATCGGTTTTGATTTTGAACTTACTATCCACCAGGTACTGTCTGAATTTTGTGAGAGCATGCAAGATGGCTAGAATCTCTTTGTCATATATGGAGTAATGGCACTCATAGTTCTTTAGTTTACGGCTCTTAAATGCAATAGGGTGATGATTCTGCATCAACACTGCTCCTAACCCTTCCCCTGAGGTATCACATTCTACTACAAAGGGTTGTGAGAAGTATGGTAATGCTATAACTGGACAAAAACTCATAATAACCTTCATCTCCTTGAAAGTTTTTTGTGGTAAGTCTATCCAAGCGAACGCTCCTTTCTTGGTGAGATTTGTGAGGGGTGCTACAAATTGGGAAAATCCCTTAACGTACCGTCAGTAATAAGTGCACAGACCTAAGAAACCTCTCAATTTTGTAACTGTTTTTGGTGTGGGCCAATATCTGATAGCTCAGATTTTCTCCATATCAACCTGTACTCCTTCTGCATTGATTACGTGTCCTAAATACAGCATTTCCTTCATTCCAAACTCACACTTGGACATTTTCGCATAAAGTGAATGTTCTTCTAAAATACTTAATGCTTCATCCAGGTGTTTCAGATGTTCTTCCCATGTTTTGTTGTAAACCAGGATGTCATCAAAGAATACGAGCAAAAACTTACGTAGTTGTGCTATGAAGGTGTGGTTCATGCATGAATGAAAAGTGGCCGGAGCATTGGTAAGTACAAAGGGCATGACCAAAAACTCATAGTGGCCATAGTGACAGTGGAAAATAGTTTTGGAGATGTCCTGGTCCCTTACCCTGATTTGATGGTATCCCAAGTGAAGATTGATCTTGGAGAAGTATTGAGCTCCCCGAAGCTCATCCATGAGTTTGTCAATTCTGGGAATGGGAAACCTGTTCTTAATGGTCTTTTTGTTGAGTGCTCAATAATCGATGCACATTCGTAGTGTACCATCCTTCTTTTTGACCAGTACTATTGAGGATGCAAAGGGGCTAGAACTAGGCCGAATATATCCAAGCTCCAGTAATTCTTTGATTGTTTTCTCAATCTCATCCTTGTACCTTTTGGGATACTTGTAAGGAGTGGTGATGACTGCTTGTGTCCCCTCCTCTAGCTTGATTATGTTTTCAAAACCTTGGTCTAGTGGTCTACCTGATGGAAGGTCCCAAAAAACCTTTTCATGTTTCTGTAGCAAGGTTTGAATGTCACTTGGGTGTTATGTGCTGGTCTCTGGGGGCTTTGTGAAGGTGACCAAACATTCTGCAGCCCATTCTATATCATCCTGTTAGAGTACTACCTCCATCCTCTTTGACGAGACCAGTTTTGGGGGTTAAGTGTCCATGCCCCTCAAAACTACTCATTTTCCATCTGGCCCCTGGAACTCCATTTCCATTGCCCTGTAGTCTGTAGTGTATTTCCCTATAGAATAAAGCCACTGAACACTCAATACCACATGAGTATCTGCTACATCCACTACATAGAAAGAGTATATCATCTGATAGTTACCTAAGGCGACATTCAATTTTGGGATCCAGTAGTTGCACTCCATGTTGGAGTTCCCGGCTACTGCTACAGTGAATCCTTCGAACTTCTCGATCTGACTACCTCTCTTGACTACCCAAGTGGAGACAATGAAATTGTGGGTGGCTCCCCCATCAATCAATACTCCTACTCTGTGACCCTGTACTACTCCCCTGACCCTGAGAGTATGGAATCTTGGTACTCCAGATAATGTAGCAATGACCCCCTCTGGTGTATCACCCTAGTGTGATTCCTCCTCAGCTGCCCGTAGTTCTTTCATGGCTTCCTGCTCATAGTCATCCTCATCACTGTCTAAATCTACCTCAATGTAGTGAGCCTTCACCTTCCCTGCACACCTATGTCCTGGTACCCATGGTTCCTGAGAGGTGAAGCATAGTTTCTTCTTTCTCAGATATTTCCTAATGTCCTCGTCTAACCAGGTTTTCTTGGGCACATCCTACTGGAAAGGTTTCATGTCCTTATCCCTAACAGGAAAATTTGTTTTCAGTGGGAGTTTGTTTTTGGGAACTGAATCCTTAAGATCTCTTGCTCTGCTAATGGCATCCTATAGAGTGAGGGTTTTGTAGGCTTTCACCCATCCCCGTAGTGGCTCTGTGAGGGCCTTAGTGAATAACATAGTCAATCTGCTCTTTGACACATCTGTTACCATAATGGCTATCCTCTGAAATCCTGAAATGAAAGCTTCTGCACTACCAGTCTGTTTGAGTTGAGCCAACTCCCTAAGATGTATCTCTGGATTTTTTTTCCTTAAACCTCTCTATGAGCTTGTAAGTGAACTCATCGTAGGAATATATGGTGTTGTGACCGAATGTCACCAATCCGTGGTACCACCACTTGTGAGCCTCTCCGTCCAGGTGAAGTGTGGCCAATTTAATGGTGTCTGTCTCTGTCATGGGGTTGAGTTGGAAATAGGTATCCAACTTTTGAATCCATATCCTTGCTGATCCTTCACGAGTCCCATCAAAGTTTGGGATGGTCAACCTGCCCAAGGTCTTCTGCAGCTCATAGTTGTGATTGAAACCCTTGTTGAAATTCCTGGTCCTGTTCCTACTCTTCATGTTACAGAAATCTAAAAAAGACATGGCAGCATGAAATTCATCCCCTAAGTCTCTATACTCCTATAAATAAGCCCCAAAAGGATCGCTAGGTTCTACCTGCATGACTGGGTCCCCTACTGTATCTGCCAAGAAGTGAGGGATGGTAGGCCTAATAGAAGGTCTGTTGTATATGTGTGCAGTATTCTGAATGTTATTGTACACTATCTTTCCATTGCTGCTTGTAGATCTCGGATCTACCGGTGAGGGAGGTGTACTGTTGATACCTGTTTTCGGTTTCATTGATAATCTGTTGATTGCATTGAGTACATATTTTTGTCCTTTGGCCAAGTCTTGTAATGCAGAGACCAAGCTGTGAAACTCCATCTAATATTCCTCTTCTCCCATTCCTTTTCCCCTATCCGAGTGTATACCTGTTTGTTCCATATCTGAATTGGTATCTTCTAGTTGGATATCCTAAAACTCCCCTGTGTACTCTTCCTCCTCCTATAGGTTGCAAAAGGGTCTCCTCCTGTATTCATCTACGTTTCATTTCTTAAGCCCACAGCTGGCTAAGAAGATAGCTTTGATTCCACTGTAATATCCCAAATCTCGATATTTTCTATTTCTAAGCAAATATGCTGATACAACTGGGCATGCAAACTGCCATGCAAAAATCCCTATTTTATAGAAAAAATTAGGGTTAGGGTTTGTGAGATAGAATGAACACTTACCACTGATAAGCCGACAAGACTGCTTCTGAGAGAGTATGCAAGCACCGAGAACTAGATCAGAGATGGGCAGATCTCTTCTACTTCCGGTGAACCCCTAGTAGCAAGAACCCCAGTTAGAAAAGGGTGGCGCTTTCAGTGAAGGAGGTGTTCGATGATGCTACCAATTTGTAGGACTGATAGCCTTCCCATGCTAGAGAGAATGCCTAGTACATGAAAAATTTATGAGATCTCTAGGTATGATAGCGACTTGCTCTAGAGAGACAGCTGCTCACACCCCTTGGATCCTGAAATTGTTGATAACTGCTCCGGATGAGCACGGACGGATATGATAATCACTGGGTACCGGATTATGATGCTGATGATGAGAATGGTGCCTGAGTTTTAGAGTAAAGCTGAGATCTGAAGGCCCAGCAAGTGATTAGGGCTTTCTGGTTGAAAACCTACCCTTACGGCTGCACACGTGTCCCTGCAACGATCTATACCATATACTGGATAACTTATGAATGAATGTAAGAACAAATGGTGAACCTGTATGGCTTACCCTGAATGAGACTAGGATAGATGTTTCACTTCCAAAATACCGTTAGCTGAAGACTCCATCTCCAACCCCAATTGTTGTACGGCACGCTGTGCTACTATCCAAGAGCTCCCAAAATAATAATCATCAAAAGTGAAGTCTCCTTTTGCTTTATCCCTCTTTTATAACTTTCAACTGCAAAAACCCTAATCTTTGACCTAATTAGGTCACTTTATCTTCTAATTTGCAGTTGACTTGCATGCATGCGGATGGAGACTTAAAGAGTGCATGCATCATTAAATAACGCTTGGATGGCATGCACAAAGGTGGCCTTTGGCCCCAATGGCCCTTCTTGAACTAATTAGGATTCCCTAGATCTTCTACGGATGGCATCAGTCCTTAGTTGATTCCCTAGCTGTCAGTAACCGCTCGAACCCACAGGAATCACATAGTTTAGCGGTTTTGGGCCTCAAGGCCTAATCGAAAGAGGACATTATAGAGGGATATTTATCCCAACTTGATTAATTCTTTAAATTGTCATGGTGAAACATTTTTTGATGTGTATATAACATTTATATAGTTTCCTAATGATCGGTATTTGGATGGATGCTAAATTGATATTGCATTAAAATATGCTTTGGTTATTGTTGACTATCAGACTGAATTTGACTTGTTTTGGAAGACAAGTGATGAATACAACTAGATTGCAGATCCTATCGATGTTTAGAGTTGGATGCATAGTTAAGAGGGAGATGTGTGCTTGGATACAGAGTGAGCAGGAGGCCTTGCAGGATGCAAGATCAATTATTCTAGATGTTCATCCTCATTTTTATCAGAATGATAGAGTCTGCCAAGTCAATGGATATGCTTACAGAAGAGAACCTGCCAAGTGATTATTCAAAAAAATTTGGGTCTCGAGATCCATGAGAAAAAATCCCACAAGTATGGGTTTAAATAAACTCTAAGGTCCTCGTATGCAAGAATTGACAGTTACCTTCATAGCTTGAGTTTCTCCAAGAATGTTGACCTGTTTGTAATGATGTTCAAAACCATTGTCTAATCTTTGTCTTATATGTTGATGAGTTTTTCCTCACTAGATAGGAACAACTGATAGCTCAGTATAAGAGGGAGCTCACCCCATAGTTTGAGATGAAGGATCTTAGCCGTATGCACTAGTTTCTTGGTGTAGAGGTTTAGAAAAAGACAGATAAGGTCTTCTTTTCACAAGCAAAGTATGCACTTGATATCATACAACCGTGAGGCAAATCAACACCTACTGAATACAATGAGAAACAACTCCTTATCTAGGACCCTGCCTAGTTTTTCTTAGATCCTACCTACTAAGAAAACATGTACAAGATCCAACTTGTAGTTATATACAAATTTCTGTCACAAAAAAATAATAAACACATCATCACAATCATCACAATCACATCATCCTCATTCTGCTTCATGTCTTTATCAATCTGCTCTTTCTATATCATTATGTCCAGCATCATGTCTTCATCAGTCATATCATAAACTTGTTAAACACCTCCAGTATCATGTGTTTGTAAATCTGCTCATTACAACTCATCACTTCCCTTTCACAATCATGTCTTCAAGCTACTCATTTAAGTCTGCTAAATCTGCTCATCAATTAGTTGTCTTTGTCATTATCTAATAATCTGGTCACTCAACTGTTATAACCAACTGCTTTCATCAACTTGTTCTTGTCAAGTCAATATTAATTACAATCCACTCAGTCTGATCAATACCTCAAGATCATCCAGGATGTCTGTGCAAATAGTCAAGTTATCTAGGGTTTACTATTCATGTTAAGTCACCATAGATGTTTTTCATGCCCATATCAAATCTTCTTGTACAGGAGTCTGCTAAAAGTTTATGTCATTCCCATTCACTATCCATATCAAGTTACTGTGGGTGTAATCAATCTATCTGAATAGTGGTAACATCAAAAAGAATAAAAAAAAAGCTTCACCAATTGTCTGCTACTTAGATCCTTCTAGGCACCGTAATCACCGAAAATAAGAGCTCTAACAACTCCACCAAAACCACACTTCTGTCTGCTGCTACAGTTCAAATTTCCTCAGTTGAGATATAACAAAAAAATAAAAGATATTAGAGCTACTCCATAACTCCCAAATTTTCCACAGAGATACATCTTCTCATTACTGTCTACCTGCGGCTACCTCAAAGTATTCTCTTCATCGAAAAAATCATAGCTCCTTTCCTCTACAACGAATACGCTCCCTAATTGGAAGAGGCGAGCTACCTATTTATACTAATTTTCCTCCATTTTTTGGAGCCTACCAATCATAACAATTTTATATTTTTATTTTGACTTTGAAGCCGACTTGTAAAAGTCTTGTCAGGCCAATCTATTTATGTTTGATCAAATTTTATTTATCAAGCTGATTGGTATATATGCAAGTATAATTTTTCTTGCTTTGACATTCAAACTATCAACCCACAAGATTCATCAATAAGCTTCTAGATGTGTCCAAGTGCCATCATGCTACAAAGTGTGTGGGTGCCAAACCTTTACTTGCACCATGACTATTTCCAAGGGTTCCAAAACAAATATGCCATGCCAAATCTTTGTCCAATGCCATATTATGCTTTTGTCTTTGTCAAATATTTTTCCTTTGCTTGCCATCATCCTTGTCAAGCTTGCTTACCATGTCATCATCAAGCATTTTCCCTTTTCCATGTCATTTTGCCAAGGCCTTGTCCTTCACGTCCTTTTCTTGCCATGTTTTTCATGTCATCACTTCAACCTTTTTCATTAATGTGTTGTCATCAATGACAACACCTTGACAACCTTGCTCATCAGAACATTCTTCAATCATCCACATAAGACAAGAGATCCCCAAAAAAATTCTTTATTATTCTTCAAGAGCCAATGGTGTCAAATTTCCTGATGAGGCTCTAATAGCAGAAGTTACAGAACTTCCAAGGACTGTGGAGAAATAGTTCAAAACCACCATCACAAAGGATGTGGAATTCAGGTCTTACTTGAAGCCTGAACACAAGAATGTGGTATGGAATAAAATCATCCCTTCAACCTGGCTTGAGGAGAAGTTGCAGCAGTTGTTGAAAGAAATCCTGTTTATATAACTTGTGAAGGCAGGTATAACAGGGTGATGATATACCACTTTAAATTGATGAACAATTTCACTGGCAAGAGCCCACTGAACCTGCCTTTCTACCTACACAAGAGCCTGACTAAGATGGCCCATCAGGTCAAAGCCCAGCCCACTAAAATTGCAAGCAAGCTATCACATCATGGCCTGATAAAGTTCATTGTACAAGAACTGCTGCAAAGAAGAAACATAGCATGGACATACTTCTTATTTTGGAATGAGTTTAAGACAAGCTTGCAGCCAGAAGACAAAGGAAAGTCCCCTTCAAGGAAATCCACCACTCCCAGGAGTGGTAAGAGGAAGAGGAGGGCCATCTCACCAGTGGCAATGGATCAACCCTTTTCAACTCCCAAGACCAACAAAACCAAGAGATATATGGATTTCAGTGGAAAGGAAAGGGAAGTTTCAGCATCGAACAAAAACATACTCAACCTACCTTACTCAGACTCTGAATATCAAGAAGAACATGAAGCTAACCTAACAGAACAGTTTCAAGTAGGGCAAGAGGAGTTTCCCTCACCCACACCAAAGGAGGACCAGGCTGAGCCAGTAGTAGAAGCTTTCTCCAGTAAACCTAGGTCCTAGAGAATCAACTAGCTATTAGGGAAAGTACATGAACTAGAGGTCTTAGAGAGAGAAATCAAAAGGACTAATGTAAGATTAACCAAAAGAAATACTAAATTGCATGATTCTCTTCTAGAAATGAGAGGAATGTATATCTTGCTGCAAAAAAGAAATATGAGATTAATGAAAGACAATGCCAAGATCTACATGATGATCAAACCGTTGAGGTTGTAGACGAAGGATTCAAACCCTAAATCTCGAACACACCTTGTGCTGGAAACCCTAGCAGAGGCAGCAATAAGCCTTTAGGATACGGAGGCAACCCATGATGCTACTGCTGTTCCAAACCCTATGCAGGTTGAGGACGTGCCAGAAGGTCAGAAGTGAAGCTGTAAAATGGTGATTAGAAGATTGATTAAAATTTTGCAGAAACATAGCTTTCGGTGGCTTAAGAGAACGCAATAGTTGTTCATTAGCCACCGAAAGCAGCGCTTTCAGCAGATTACAGACCCAAAATTTTGTTTTCTTAGCCACCGAAAGCACAAAATAGTACAGAAAGACATGCTTCCACACAGGACCAACTTTGGTTGATCTCAACACCTCATGGATGAGTTATGAAGCTGAAAATTAATTAAAGGCACCAGTGGCTTGGGTCTGTTCCAATTTTGAAGGTGCCAGCGAGGTAAAGTGGGTCACAAACCCTACCTACTTGGACAAACTGTAACTTGTCTGCCAGATAGCAGGTTCTAGTTCTACTTCACTGATCACTGTAGTTATTAAAGAGTTCAAGGAATGAACAAGTATTAGAGTTAGGTAGATTAGCACTTAAGTTAGAATTTTTTACCTAAATTTTGCATAACACTTATGTTTATCTATTTTTAATAAATTCGATCCAACTTTTCAGGATCTGAAATAAATTTTGTAAAGCCTATAAATCCTAGAACTAATGTTGAAGCAAGGGTTCGACTTCGAAGACTTTTAGACCCTTATTGTAATCAAGCTTCTCATGTTATTCATCATTTAATATAATCTCTTTTTCTATTATATGTTTAGATTCCATCTCTTTTATGTTCTGTGCTTGTGCTTGGATGTTTGAATTAGGTTTATTCCTTTTGTCTAATACCAGATAACTATCATCTTATCTCTGTGTTGATGAGTTGAATTGCAAGTATCTTTCCTTGTTATGATTAGCCTTTTATATGTAATTGCTTTATATATGAATCTGCCAGCATAGTGAGTTCTCCATCTATTCACCCTATTATCAAACCTATGAACATTGATAGTTAGAAGCATTATCTATTTGATTGAGTTTTATGCATGTCTTGAGAGAGTGAGGTCTTGTAGGTCATCTGACTTGATCCATTTAGTAAAACATTGAAAAAATATTGAAGTTACCATGCATCCTCGAGCTACAACCCAGAGGAGTTTCCTGAAGAGCTAACAATACATATCATATTCTACGACGTCATGAGACCTATAAGAGGTCGAGGAATCGAAATATTTACCTAAAACTATGAGATGGGGTTAGGCCTCTACCTTTATATTGCATATGTGGATCTGAGATTGGTTATGGGTCAGCACCCCAATTTAATTATAATTGAGTCTTTGATTGGTTAAAATATTGTTCTTGGTGCTTCCACCAGTTCAGTTACATTTGGATCAACTACTATGACGTTTAAAGGAACTGAGCCCAGTGAAGCTACGTCGATTGGTGCAACTAGTTCGATGGTCACAGATCACGATAGTTATATTAAATTTACAAAAGCACCTCGGTATGGGACTTGCAAGGACTCTTACATTAAAGGATCAACAACTAGCTATGATGCTTCTAGGTATCGATATGGTACTGGTACTAGTACGTAATTCGTAACTAACGTATAAGGAACCTAATTTTTCTTTGACACACGCTTAACCGGGTTTGCTTCAATGGTGCAACAGGGATAAATATGGTCAAGAGAAAATTCATACAATTTCTTTGTTGGATACCTGAAGATCAAGGTGCATGGCATCAATATTACTAATAGAAGGTAGACAATTTACAAAATTTACACTTCATTGTCAAAATTGCAATTTTCCATGACACAGTTAAAAATGACTAACATAAATGACTAATTCATATTCTTCTAGCTAGTCATTTTTAATGTCGTGACTAAATTAGTCATTTATGTTAGTTATTTTTAACTTTGTCACTTATTATCTAGTCATATTTATTAACTGGTGACTAAATTAGTTACTAATTTTAGTCAATTATAGTTGGGTCAATCAAAATTGCTCATATATAGTAGTAAATCACTTGAAAAACCCATGGTGACTAGAATTTTTAGTCACGTAGTAGCTAATTCCTCATTTTGTACTAGTGGGAGATCCTCTTGAATGCGATCAACTTTTCCCATGATTTCTTTGAGATTCATCTTGTTGACATCTATTTTGGAGTCATGAGAACTTGTCTGATAAGAGACATAACAGACATCTTCCACGAGTTGTTTAACATCCTTAGCAGTATCGCTGTTATCCGAAATTCCAATGGCCACAAAATATGACAGGCACCGGATATTATTTTTCAAGTCGTTGAACCCTTCTCTAATGCTTCTTTCGACAAGGTCAATTCATCTACAATCCATTCTTGAATCAGGCAAGGGAATATTGTTGAGCTTGAGTGAGTTTCTATAATTGTATTTGATAGAGGGTAAGACTCATTCAAAGGAATCCCCTGAACCCAACCGAGGACCAACAATTACAGTTGAGAACCTGTCAACACTTTCCCCCAGAAACAGAGAAGATAAACAACTCCTTAAATCATCAACAAACCCAGATAGACTATGGATGTCACCCGACGAAAGAGATGAGCACTCAAACGAAGGACTCCAGGCCTTACCTAACCCAGGCTACAGGGAGGAAGGAGTCAAGTTCCAGATATTCACCAACACCAAAGGTTGAAGGGAGAAATGAGTCAAGTCGAAGAGATCTACAGGAGGGAGCCCTTCATCTGAAAGTGGGGAAGACTGCATATTGCCGACGAATAGACCGGAATCATACAAGTAAAGGAAAGACAAGAGTGACAGAGGAGGAAGGAGGTTTAATCTCCAAGAGAGAGCTATTGTACGTGTAGAGGAGTGGGTGGATGTGTGAAACTAGATGATTCTTTAAGGCTGGAGGGACTGCCTTAAATGGCCTAGGAGACGGAACAAGGAGGGCGGGAGGAGAAGGCCATGTGCCCCATTGAGTAAAGAAATAGCTGCCACTTATAAATGATGCCATATCCATATTAAAACATTGCTTAAAAATAATTCCTAAGCTTAGAATTGAGCATATAACCCCAAGGATTGCGTTAAGGAATGGGTTTGGTTCTAGCTTATTCATGATTTAGAGAGATGAAATATTGAGGGATAGGGGTGCCAATATTTGCTAGAGCATCTGCCTGGGCATTATTTTCTCTTAAGATGTGAAAGTAGTCGATGTTAGCTAGGAGGGGGAGATGAGTGATCTTACGGAAAAACCTCCTACAATTGATGGAACCAGAAGTGTATCCAGAAGTCATTTTATGGATAACATGTCGCGAGTCCCCAAAAAATAGCAGTCTAGAGATATCTCTTTTGTCCATAATTTCTAGACCCTAGAGAAGAGCCATCCACTCTGCCTCATT
>LPNX010407960.1:75321-119020 GCA_001517045.1 Pseudotsuga menziesii | reverse complement strand
ATTACATATTCAATAGTTTATAAAATGCAGCCATATAAAGTCTGTATCACTATCATCCAAAATCATATATTAGATCACCGATTCTTCATATTTTAATTAATCTAGTGTTATTAGATCACTTGTGTTGTTAGATTAATCTACCCTTATTTTAATTTAATTTATCATTTATTTAAGTATTATTTGTTTTTTGTTAGTTTAATTTGATAAATAGTATTTCTTTACGTAATTATTTTATTAAATCAAATTTAATGTTCTTAAGTTGTTTCAAAGTTTAAGATCTTAGAGAAAAAATATTATAATTAGTTATACTCATGAATTAGTCTATTTTGTTTTACGATTTTTATGGTTATTGTAATTTAATAATTAAGAAATGTATTATTATTTAAACTATTTAAATAAAAATTTAATTTGTAATTTAATGTAAATATTGAAATAAAATTTTATCAAATTTAAGAAACTTTTAATTATGGGTTTAAAAGTATGATAATTATGTCAAGAGAATTTGCACATTTTACAATGAAAGTAGAAGATATATTTATTACTTTCTATTTATGTTATTATTTGAAAATATGTTACATTTATTTAGTGATTTGAGAGAAATAACATTAACATAGTATAAAATAAAAAGAAAAGAAAAAAACACTTTCGTTTAATGGCATAATAATCACCACACTATCATTATTTAGATCTCCAACTCATGGATTAATCGCAAAGTGGGTAAAATTACCATTTAGACATCAAAACCATTGTTTGGATCTTGTGCCTTAAGTGGTAGGACATTTTCTTTAGGGCCTAAGGCCTAATTTTCCTTGCTTGGATCTCATTCCTAAGGTGGTAAGACATTTTCTTTAGGGCCTGCAACCTGAGTTTCCTCCCCAAACCATATTGAAGGTCCTAAGATTTTCTTTATGTGGTCAAAATATCCCAATGGTTCCCATTTTCTCACTAGGATGCAAAATATCGCTAAGGAAGTTTGTGTATCACAACTCGAGGCCTCTTTTGTTTCCCTTATGCCCTATAAGCTTCCTATGATGTCTAAGATCTAGGTTTCCTCCCTTGATAATGGTCAAGGATCTGTGACACATCCTTGGTGCTCAAAATCTCCTAATATCATCTATATCCCCAATACCCATCGATATTGTCGAAAACCTTATAATGGTTTTCATATCATTGCTCTAAGACCAAAGATCACCTCAAGACGTCTTATGTGGTGGTATGGACCTCAATCGTGGCCCTTAAACCTTAGAAGTTTTCTTTAGGGATTATGGCATCTGTTTCCTCCCCCAACATGGTCAACACTCCAAGACCCATCCCATTGCTCAAAACCAGCCAATGGTTCCATCATGTCTTGGGTCCAAATATCCTTGAGGAATATATTTTATGGTGATTCAAGGCGTCATTCATATCCCTTGAGCCCTTGGTGTGTACTTTAGGGATTAAGGTCATATTTTATTCCCCTAACCATGGTAAATACCCCATGACCCATTAAAGGTGCTCAAACCTCTAATGTCACCCATATTCCAACTAAAAGATCTAATATCCCCAAGGGAGGTAGAGTGTTCGTTGTTGTGATTCAAGGCCTCATTCATTTCGCTTGAGACCTACAATATTTTTGGGTTTAAGACCCTATAATATTTTTAAATAGGTGGGTACAAGACCCCTAAACCTATCCTTGTTACTAAAAAACACCTCGTGGCATGCATATCCCAACTAAGAGGCTAAAATTTTATAAAGAGTTCATGTGCAACTGTTTGAAGCTTCATGCATGGATCTGAGTCCCATAAGTTTGCTTTATGGGATAAATCCCTTATTTCCTCTCCTTCCCATGGTTAAGACTCAATTACTCATCCATGTTTCCTAACTCCTCTTAATAGTGCTTATATTCCCACTCAAAAACTAAAATTCCCCTAGGGAGGTTGATTGCAATTGTTCAAGGGATCATTAATTTACATTGATACCCTAACTCAAATGTAAAAAATTGTAAGGGATGTCTTATGTATTGTTTCAAGGCCCCTATCATGGCCAAGAGGGATTAAAGGCTTCATATATGGACCAAGACTAAGGTTTCCTTTCTCATACATGATTAAGACCTTAAGACCCACTCATGGTGCTCAAAACACAAGGTGCACCCCTCATTTGAGTGATTAAACAAGCATTTTACACCTTGAGAAATTATCAATGAATCTCTTTCAAATCAAGGAAATGCTTAAGCAGTCAAGGTGGGATGCTCCTCAAATTGAGTGGTCCAAAAAAAAGGCAAGTGTTTCAAGGCATCAGTTTTGAAATTGTCAACTTTCTCACTATTTCTTGGATTTCTATTATAACCACATCTTGAAAATCCTATGGTCACGCTGCTTCTAATGTTATTGGTTTTGGGTAAGTTTGGTAGGAATAGGGAGGGTAACTTATTGGCCTCAATGAACCTCAAGAATGGAAGCTCGCTTGGGGATTAAGAATCACTCCAAACAATCAAGTGGAAGCTCTGGCTCAATGGAAGTTGGTCAATATTGCTCTGTGTTAGCACCATTTTTGGGCTAAGAAGTTGGCAAGGGATTTGGCCAATAAAATGAGGAATAAGGTTTGTAAATTTTCATATCATAGGACCTTAAAGAATGTTGATGAGGGTCCGTAGATGCTTGAAGGGACATATCTAGATTCAAAATGCCAAATACGAAAGAAATTCTTATTTTTGACCTTGAAAATGCATGTAAATGAAGAAATCCACTCCTAGTTGAATGATGATAGGGAATTGACGACATAGATACATAACAGACAAGATCAAAGGCCAAAAATCATTTCCACAAAGGAAAATTCGGGAGCAGAAAGGCGAAAAAATCAAGTTTTGGGTGTAAAAAGTGATAAAACCCGACTTCCGCTTTCTGCAGTCCGAGATTCGATGGTTCAGAAAGGTCTCTGCATCAATCTACGACCCAAAAAAAGTGAGAATTTAAAAGGTGGAAACATAAGGGTGGGAGCGAAAGTATCAAAATCGAACTTTGAAGAAGTTAAAATCCCAATTTCCGTTTTCTGTTGTCCAAAGATCCGATGGCTTATAGCGCTTTTTCCAAAGATCAACGGCTCAGAAAAGAGCAGAAGGGTAGAGATTGGAAAGAGGAAATACCAGAGGGTTTTGTCATGAAAATTTGAAGTCCCACTTTCCGTGATCCGTAAGATCTATAGCTCATAAAGATCCTGTGCAGATCAATTGTGCGAAAGGGTGCAAAGGGAGAAAAGGGGAAACACAAAATTTTCAGTTATAAAAGGTTGAACTTCTGCCTTCTGTGATTCGCGAGATCCGATGGTTCAGAATGCTTCTGCCCAAATATCAATGGCATGGAAAGAAAAAGGCAGAAAGGAAAATATCAGAAAGTGGGAATATGGAGTTTTGGTTATGAAAAGTCGTAATCCCACCTTTCTCTTTCCACCAGCTCGCATATTTACATCAGATCAATGGTTGGGAAGGTCTTTGTCTAAGATCGACAATGAGAAAAAGGGGAACATGTGCACGATATAACTAGATCTCCTGATATGTGAGATTGGGTAGACCCAATAGTTTTCAATGGCTCTAATCAAAGTTAGAAGGAGATCTACGGTGGAGATTGATGTCATCAAAATACTTGCACACTCAAAGTTAGGAGAAGGCCTACGTGATGGAAAACGTGCATAAATGATGTGTCTTTTTCCCATTGGATATTGCGCTTGGATTTTGGGAGTACAAAGGTCACTTTATGGAGCATGTTGGTGAATTTTTCAACGGTGGGGGTCAAAGGTTGAATCAGATCAACAGTGAAAATTCATTTCGTTGATCTAACTTGCACGGATGAAAGAACTTTTCATATTTGTGAAATTGCTTTAAGGCTCCCATGTTTCAATGGCCAAGATTGAAGATAAGGAATGGATATACTATGGAGAGTGATTCAACTGATTCAACGTGCATAGAAGATGAAATATTTCGGTGCTGCAAAATCTGGTAGACCTCAGACTTTTGAATGGTCAAGATCTAAGCAGATGTAAATCGACAGTCCAGAATGATTTCGCTAGGTGAAGATGTAGGCACGAAGGAAACTATTGCAAACCATCGAAGGTGCTCTGAAATTCCATTATCATCAAGCGAGACTGAGTCCCTGCTGTCAAATTTCCCTAATTAATCCATCATGTGCATCCCATCATGCTTTCATGTTTTGTTTATGATCATGGTGAATCTTCCAGATCATGGAATTTGTTAATTTTTTGATTCATACGTGTAACTGATTTCGACTATGTTTCGAGGTTGGTCTTGAGGGCCTATGATACTATAAATATACCTTTCAATAGAGGAAGACAAGGTTGGAACCCATGAGGTTCAGGGTTATGTATTTTGAGATATACCCTTAATAATGAATTTACAGAGCCGAATCCTGGCCTGTTATGGCAAAGATTCCTGTGTATATCATAGTTACACTATGTATTTTCCCTTCTTGTGTGCATGTCTTCCTGTTTAAATTGCCATTATGTTTTCTCTCAGATCTGAAATGACTGTGTAATAGTTCAGAATTCATATTGTTATGCTCTGGCTATTGTTTCAGGTATTCACCAATATTTCTTACCGAAATTGATGCAGAATTCATCCCCTCGATGCTCTGTATTGATGGACTGTCATTCTTTCTTCTTTATCACCAGAACAACAAAATTTTGACTGTAACCGAGTGCTACCTTGACTTTGTAGTATTTCGCATGCAAACAGTTATGTGATTCTTTTAAATATTTGTGACTCCATATCCCAATGTATGTTTTCTTTGTTTAAACCACCAACACATGTGAATTTTATTTTTTTGTGTGTATTTGGCCCTGATAAAAATATGTGAGAGATCCCTCTATAGAAAGAAGAGGCTAGCTTCCTTTCTTAAAGTGGTTCTGTTGTTACCTTGGGATTTACCCTTTGCAACCTAGGGTAAAATTCTGAGTGCTAACACTCTGTAAAAAGGATTTCAAAATATCACCATCATTAGACACTTGAAAATGATAATCTATTTCATGATTTCTAAAACACCTCCAAAGGATCTATATCTATATTGGTTGATATCCAAAATTCTTACGAGAAACTAGAAGTTCACCAAAGTGGAATTCTTTCATGTGTTGAGGATGTTCAACAAGGAGGCATACTTGCAAGCCAACCTTGCCTATTCCTTAGTGCAAGGGTTATGTAAAATAGGGGAGGTGTCCCACCTAAACCACATCCCCTAATGATTATAAAAAACCTTGTCGAAGTATACATGATGCAAGAAAACAATACGGATGTGGAAACAACAAATTGTACTTCCTCATGAGGGCCCAAATACATTGAGAGTAAATTCTCCCTAGGGAATTATGAATCTGTCTTCTCATTCCCTAATTGAAGCATGCGGGATTCTTCATGAAATGGCATTGAGGGAGGGTGGTCAATCGATCATTCTTCCAACATCAATCCAGGGATCAAGTAATATAGGAAAGAGTCGTTTGCTAATTTGTGTCCATACTGAAATCAGGTTGGAGCATCAAAGGAGTCATCCCGCAACATAGAATCTTGATCACGTTCTCAGTTATCATTGGTGCAACATGAAAGAAGACTATTAGAACTAGAGGAAAATGTGGGGTTCTTTATTTGTAACATGGAAAGATGGAAATGCAATGTATAACATAGAACAAAGGATGAGGTCAAGTGGGAAATTCAACGGTTTAAAGACACAAGCGACAAATTTTGAAGAGGGTGTCTACAAATTGAAGAGGGAGGTCACACACCATGTACGCTGAGTGGATCACCATCTCTCCCCCTCTATTTGATCCTCGAAAACATACCAGGGTATGGAGAGGGATGAACCATTTGTGAATAGGAATGATATCAAACAATGGCACCCTTAACCCAACACCAATTTTTCAGTAGGATCGCACCAGCCACCATGACCTCAATTCTCAAGGCCTCTAGGTTTCTCCAACTACCATGTCTTTTTTTAGTTATGTGTTACAAATTTCAATTTTAGTAGTTTTATAAGGCTATATACTAGCAAGATAACTAGAAAGAAAAATTCAAACAAAATTAGATGGACAAGTTCTAGAGACATGGGAAGTTTTGAATCGTGCCAGACTGAAATATTGCCTCCCTGCTTTGTACTCTATTTGGTTGGACATTTTGGTCATAGCCTCCTTTTAATATAATTTTCTTGGTTTTAGTTAAAAAATGCTATTGACCCCTAGTGACCCCCTCTTTAAGTGTTTTTTATGTTAATCCTAAGTGCAAACCTTATGTACTTTGGTTGATTAGTGGGATTAGTTTTATTTCTTCCTTGACTTTAATTAACCACATTGAAACCTTAGAAAACCCAATGCTAGTTAATTTAATTAATCCATCACTTAAAAAGTACAATTATAAACACTTAAAGACTTAGTGAGACCCTAATTTGATGGGTTCCATAAAATACCTAAGTCTTAATGAATTACCCTATTGCCTTAGTCAAACCTTAGTCAAGTTTTATTTTCTCCAAGAGGAGCGAGGTGCTCTACAACCCGATATGGGGGAGTTGTTGTAACGCAATGTAACCTTACCAAAAAGTTAAAAAGTAATTAAAAATCCATGTCGACTCATAAAATAAAAATTTATGAAAAGTAATTAAAAAAATCATGAAGGCTATAAAATTAAAAATTAAAACTTAAACTCATATTTATAAAGCAAGAAAAGGATCAAATTTCTTGAGTTTACGATATATAAAAAAAACTACACATAAAAAAATTGGATCCCTCTCGTTGCTTTATAGATCCGGGTTTAAAATGGATTTATGTTGGTTAATCATCATTTAGAGGGAGTGCATCACCCTATGAGCATTGTTTTACTTATTAGGCACATAATACTTTACCAGTAAACATGATGAAGACATGAGGACACATCATATCATGTCTTCTATCCAATCACCATCGACACAACTCTACCATTAAGAAGCACCATCTCTCAATAAAGAACATAAGTGTACCCCTTAACCATCCAATTGTTTATCCTTGTGAAAAAATTCACAAATGAAGTGATGGAAATCACATGTGATCCTCATACAATTTAAAGGATAATAGGCCTACAACTTAATTTTCCTACCCTAATAATAGGCAAGGCCAAAAAACATATCCCTAATATGAAAAACTAGCTATTAGAAACCATTTCCCCACACACAGTCCCAGGTTTCCTAGGGGAGGTCATTTATGGTGGTCGAAGGCATTATTCATGGCTCCCAAGCCGACCTATAAGCTTCCTTTATCTCCCAAGTCACAAGTTTCCTCACTTAAACATGGTTAAGGCTTTGAGACCCATCCTCGATGTTGAAAAACCTCCTAATGACACTTCATAGTGTCACTTAAAGACCAAAGATCCTAGAGCAAGGTCAAATACGGTGGTTTAAGGTCTTGTTCATAACCCTTGATCCTTACAAGCTTCATGTTTGTCCTATGGCCTAAATTTCCACCTTTCACCATGGTCAACACCTTGAGACCCTTATGTGGTGTTCACAACCTCCTAATGGAAAAAACAGTTTACATCAAGGACTGAGCAGTATGAGAAAAGCAATGGTTAGTATGAATTTCCTTACAATGTGCCCTCAGATTCCATTTCAAAACATAACTATTGAATCTGTAATGCTTTATTTGATATTTTGGGTGAATATGCACTGGTTTTGTTGAAATTTTAGACCCTTCGTGTCATATTTTATTATGTTTATATATCCCATATCATATAAAATTATATTGCTTAGTTTTATTTTACATTGTGCAAAGACATCTTTAGACTAGCTCTGATGAGAAAGGGATGTGATGGACAATGGAAATGATTTTTACCAATGAAAACAACACACTAGCATTTAGTCCTAGTTCTTAATGAGTCCAACCTTACATCCAATGACGCAAATTCTTAAAAAAAAATTATATATTAATAAATGAACTTGAAGAGTGATTTCTGACACTAACTTCTATGGTTTTTATTTGTTTTTTAATATTAATTTATGTTAAATTTTATATATTATTTATATATTAAGATTTAATAATTTACCATATGAATATATTATAATTCATTTTATTATTATTATTGGTTTTCATATTATAATTCATTTTATTAATATTATTGGTTGTTTATTATTTTATTTTGATTTATGGTTATTGTTTATGCCATTATTAAGGTTTGTTAATAGTTTAATACATACATTTTGACAGAGGTTTGTAATGATTGTAAGTGCCTTCGAGACAATGTACTATTATATGAACAATTTAAGTTTAATTTGTTATGAATACAAAGTCTTTACAATATTAATATTGGATATCATGAAATTTCAATTTATATAATTTAATGAAAAATAATGTAAGTTGAAAGTTTTATAGTGTCATGGGAGTTGGGGCCATTTATCATTGTGAATTATGAGCATATTTGGGGTCTTTGTTTTTGTGAATCTCATGGGCCTCACTTGATTTCCTCATCAAGCTAGGTTGTCAAAACTACAACAACATATGCATATATTCACAACAATAATCTTTGAAAAAACATTATATTCGATTGATTCTTTTAAAAAAATTAGCTAAAATTTGCAGAGTACATTAAAGAGGAAGGAAGCAACGGGTTTCAACTTAAATCAACAAGTCTTGTTGATTTTTCTACTTTGTGCAATTGAAATCACTAGTGCATGTAGGATCTTAAAATAAAGATAGAACTAAAGAAGAATCAAAGTGGTATCCAGATGATATAATTTTAGTCCTCTAACATTGGAAATGCTTCTAAGGGGTGTTTAAATTATTGTGTCATTGATCTACATGAAATGAGTGCAATTGAATTGTATTATTGTGTTGTGGAATGGAATAAAAAATACACACTGAACAAGACAAATTTCACAGAAAATTGATAAGTATTGCTCAATAAAATTACAGTATTATATTCATTAATCTCAACAGTATAAAGCAATGTTACATAAAGGAGAACTCAAATCATGTGGATATGATTCGAATCTACCAACTCAATCTGACTGACTGGCTAACTAGAAGTGTCTAAATTGCTATCGAAGCTCACTAGACCAGCTCCGGATGTCTAATTCAGTCTCTCAATCAGTTAAACTAGTTAAACTGATGAGGTAGGTGAGAAATGGCGCCTACCCTCATGCAACCATGCAAGACTGGCACTAACTGAACTGAAGGATATCTAACTGAATGTAACTGGAACATAACTTAGCTTAATTGGGTACCAACTACCAACAACTAAAGGATATTGGTGGTGTCACTCCAAGTGGCTCCTAAATTGTAGGGATTGGTCTCAGAGGCACATAAACTAATGCATGAACATGCAGACAGTTCCAGTTAACCTCTATATGTGTTCCCCACACTCTAGTGGTTGGTATTGGTGGTACCAATATCCAAATTGGACCCAATGGTACTAGTGGACCCAATATCAAGTAATGACTTCTAAGTTAGGAAAATATAATATAATAGACTAAGTATGGACAAGGGAGGATTATAAATCCTAACACCCCCCTTAATCCTAACTTGGACATTTGTGGGCCCTCACAACAAGGACAAAATTCATCCATTAAAATCTAAAATAATTTAAAAATGTAGCTTAATAAACTGAGAAAATAGGGGAATCCCCCACCCCCCACCCTCAAAATAAGCAGAAACAAGAAATACAGGCTATTCTTAGGAGAAAAATCTTCTTCTTTGGGAAATAACTTGCAAAACATTTGCTGCAATTTGCAGCACTATGCAGCAGTATGGTTCTTTTGTGTAGCAACATCCTGAAGCTATGCATGTGAACCTCTCCAAACTAATGACTATGTCTAGAGAAATTTTCCTCTTTGGAAGAAGAAGAAAGTGCTGAATTGAAGGAACACAGACAACTACAATATGAAAACTAGACCCATGTAGAGCAACTGAGATCAACTGATGAGAGAGAAAAAGTGCTTGAGAATTCGAACCATGTGAGGAAATCCCAAGAAACTGATACACTGCAGCCTTGAACATCAAACCATGTGAGGTGAAATCAGCTCCAAGTGTTAGGATCAAGTGTCGAGGTGAATGCATAATGTCTTCATCTTGACTAGTTATGTGAGGAGATGATCATGTGATCAAATAGAAAGGTAGAGAAGCCTTGGGACTATCGAAAATGAATTCTTGAGCTCCATAATCTGATACATCTTCAAAAATAACCAATGATTCACAAAATATAATATCAACAAACTCGTAAGAGAAAAATAACATCAAATCCCCTACAACAATTTTGAAAGAGACTTGCGGCACTTGATTTTTCACACCAAAATTGATGAGAACAACTACAAGCATTAGAGGAAGCTCTAGAAACTTAAAACTTGGACGAAATTCATATCAGATCCAAATAAGTTCATATCATATCCAAGAGTGTGGAACAAATCCAAGTGCTCCACCGAGATGGTAGATACACAATTTTCCCCTTCTTCAAAACTATGAGTATTAGTGCATTCAATCATGTAGGAATTTCTTGGAAGCTCAAGATTAATGAGAGTGAACGGATCACTCCTAAAATATGATATTATTTCCAAAATATCTAATCTATTACTTTTTTGCACACTAGAAACATCATTAGAGATATATAAATCAAATTCCTCTTCATTTATGAAGCAATCACTCGTAAACTATGCACAAAATTTAAAATAGAAGAATCACTAGAGAATTTTTGCATAGAATAGAAGGAGAGTTTTTCTTCAATGACAAAGATTCAAATGTCTTCTTCTGGATTAGCTTTATGAGAAGATGAGATATCAGATATGTCATAAATTTTCGGAGCAACAAGAGGAGGAGTCACTCCAAGGAGACTTTCTTCAATTCGAATTGTTTGTATGGAATATTCTGCTTCTTCTTGGAGAATCTTCATTTAATTATATACTTTATGCATCTCTTGTAGTTCTTAAGTGTTAATGAAATGGAAATTATACTCAATAGATAATATATAATAGAGCCATATTATAGTATTCCTATAACATCTAGTTTGCATGGATCACTATTATAATACCTTATAACAATGATTTCACCCACCTTGCCCTTCCTTTCATTTTATTTTATCTAGATAAGTAGTTTACTTGTTAGCGTCGATCTAAGGGTTTTTTTGGAAATAGTTTGCATGGATCACTATTAATACCTTATAACAACAATTTCACCCACCTTTCCCTTCCTTTCATTTTCTTGTAGCTAGATAAATAGTTTACTTGTTAGCATCGATCTAAGGGATATTTTTGGAAATTGTTTGCATGGATCACTATTAATACCTTATAACAATGATTTCACCTACCCCGCCCTTCCTTTCATTTTCTTTTAGCTATATAAGTAGTTTACTTGTTAGCATTGATTTAAGGGATGGATTTTTTTTGGAAAATGTAGGAGGTAGTGTCTTTATGTCCAACCTTCTACTTCTTACAACACTCAAACTAAATGTGTTCGTTTTTAGTCCAATCTAACATCTCTAATACCAACATCCTCCATATTCAATATTTGTGTTGTTTGAATGTTGTTATTTGTACAACTTTCATTTTGTGCCTTCTAGTTCTATTTTTCATTTTACAATAGTTCATTCTTCATTTATATCAATGTACTACTGAATTATAACAAGCATAATATCATGATACCCTATAACTGTAATAAATAATTTTTTTAGTTTTTTTGGAACTACGCAAACAATGCCAAAACATAGCTATCCCTCATGCCATAAGAAAATTATAGGAGTGTTGGCCTGATTTTCTGACCTAGGCCAACAAGGAGATTAAGCCCACTGAAGCAGCTTAAAGCAGCTCCCGGTGTGTTTGGGATAGCAAAATCTCGTAGCTTATGGTCCTGCTACCAACTCAATTTTTCTCTTAATGAGAAACTAAAATTCAGTAAAAATTTATCCTAATGTTATTTCTATCTAAATGAACCCTAAAATTAGTTTTCAACTATCTAAGTTATCCTACAATTGCTTTCTTAAGGAAAGTCTTCGATTTTTGAGAATTTTATATTTAAGATTCTAAATATAAAAGACTATTAAAATTATTTTAAAATGACACAAATTCTATTTAACAACTGTTAAATATAAACTACACTATAATAACACTAACTTAACTATCCTATCCCAGCTGAGAGCAATTTGAATGTTATATTAATTATTAATTAATATAATGATGAATAGAAAGATAAAGGAGTAAGATCTAAATGAAAATATTTAAACCATCCACACTAAATCATTCTGCTATAAGTTACCTTGACAGAAAAATCGAAATAAGCAATTACTTTAGATTTTCTGAAACGTTTAATTAATTAACAACTAATGAACAACATTAAATATTTGAATAAAAGATAATGTTTATAATGAAAACATTGTAACAATACGAATGAGATAATAATAAAAACATGAATATGTATATCATTATATCTTGAATTTTCAGTAGAAATACTCATTAATTCAATTACAATAACATACTAATTCAAATACAATATTGTGTTGACAAAGTGTAATATCAATTAATGAACACAAGCATAACCAAGTATACTGCATCAATATTATAAGTAGAAGATTATCTACTGAAATATAAAAAGAGTATCCAAAATAATACCGACCAACGATATCAGTCTGAGAATTTCCAATCACATTCCACCTCCGAAGATAAAACCTCAGTCAGGAACAAAACTAGTACCAAAATAATATTTCAATGATGTTTTTCTTCAGTCACTCCATCCCCTTCTTGATCAAAATTACTAGTTTATACAATCCTACGAGTCTTTTGATTCAGTTTTTTTTATAAATGCTGTATGCAATACTATAGGAGTCCTGTCACTATTAAAGTGCATAGAATCTCTTCTACAGACACTTGTCACTATAGGATAACAATAATAAAAAATGACTAGCCTAAAACATTTGCTGATTTAAAGGAACTGGCACATTCATGGCTATGTCGAAATTCCAATCTTCAAGAAGCATCAACGTCTTCAAACTGAAATCTAGAATATCCTGTATTTTCTGAGGATAGTGATAACATGCCCACCCGTTTAAACAAACAAAAGAATCTTATTAAAACCAATTTTAACAGAAATAACAAAAGAAACCATATATTATATGCGTTCCTGTAAAATCTATGATTTTGCAGGCATGCACTTAAAAAGCTTTTATTACCTGTTGACAGAGAGATAAACCATATAACTGAAAATAGAAACAATCATCAGCTTCTACTTTGTAAATTGATCACTCTTCTAGCTTCAGAAAGTTTGGCTTTGAGCCTGATGATTACTAGCTTCTGTTGTTCTACTTGTTCGAGCAAGTGTTGGTTGGTATCTATCATTGATTTTTTTGCTTTCTTGTATTGGTTATTCTTGATGTTCATGTCATTCCACCTATTAATCCAGTTTAATAACTCTTCCCTGAATGTCTTATTTTCCACCTCTTTCAAGGCTGTGTTTGCTTGACGCTCTTTTAGTTCATTTTTCAATTCTGCAATTTTAGTCCCAAATACCCTGTCAAGGACTTGTTGAAGAGTTTCTTCCTCCTTGTCATGACACGAATGAGCTGCCTGAGAAGAACCAAGATTATCTATATCTTGACCAGGTGATAGAAATCTCATAAAAGATGGCTCAGTGCCCGAACCATAAGCGTCCATACACGATGGAGCAACTTCGAATTGACCCGACTCTGTAATGTCTTTAGCCAATTTTTCACGATTATTCTCTATAAGAGTAGGTTCATCCATATACATGGTTTCGGGAACCAATGATGGAACATCATCCTCAAGATGGACAATCACTGGATGAGTAATCTATTGAGTGGCCATAGGAACAGAGGGCGTAGGTGTAGTATTCATAATTCTATTAATTCTTCTTGTACGAACAAACACAAGACCTTTTGGTTCAAAACCCCCTTTGTCACAACACACCTGTGCTAATTTCTCTAGTTTATGCATGGACTCATCACCATTTTTTCAAGGAGTATATAGCTCAGAGGGGTTTTCATAATTAACAGCATCAACATCTTCATTTTTGGTTAATTTGCTCTCCGCCTTTAAAGGTGTACTAAAGCATTTGTCAGATAGGGATTGGTCCAAGGTTGTCTCAATGTAACAGGGAGCTACGTTCATGACCCCATCATCACTAATACAAGTACTTATAGGTGGATTTGCTTCTTAAAGCTCTTTATCCTTTGATTCAGCCTTATGAACATCACCAATTTTGTATTTCACTGGAGCCTTACATTTCCTACGAGTTTTGGGGGGAGGGTTTGGCCAATACTGAGTTGGCCCTAATTTACATTCAACCAAAAACTCATCCCAAGATTTACAACTCAGAGACAGTTGATGCTGGACTAAAATTTTAATTAGACCATGATGGAACATGCTTCTATCAGGATTACCTATGGTAGTTTGTACCGAATGTGCCATTTTCTTCAGACTTTCCAATAGGTAAAATGGAATATTAAGTTTAAAACCTTTCAATGCTAACAGTAGTCGCAGATGATAATAATGCAGATGAGAGAATCGTCTATCACATGATACGCTCCTGACTAAGATTTCATAGAATGCCCGCCATTCTGGCTTTAAAAACTTAACCAAAACCCCAATCTTCAATTTTGCACTGGACGGTAAGGAAATAGCAAGGAATGAAATTTATTCTTATTCACTTTCCCACCTTTAAACCATCTCTCTCCAGTTTGAGGAAGCTTTGTAGCTTCTGCAATTTTATCTTCATCAATGATAAACTTGAAATCTCCAATCTGAGCTACATTTTCTTTAAAACTCAAAGCAATATGGTTAGTAACCTCCATGTTATGGCCACTAAAACATCTGAAGAACTGACCCCATCCAATCTTTTCAAATAACAAAGTAGCTTTCTCATCGGCTTCAACAAGTTTTGGTCCTGAAATTTCAAATCGACTAAGCGGAGCCATAGCTCCCTCACTACTACTCTGGTTATGGATTGAGATAAATGAAGTCATGAAGATGGAAGGAATAGGCACCCAGGTATAAGACATAACACGAAATGTCAAATCCTCACATGCTTCATACCTGACAGAGATGCTAACTCCAATTTCGGCCATTTTAACCAAATTTGGAGATGATGAGCACAACAGCCAGTGTTTTCGCTATGATAAATGAATCGACTAGTCACGACTAACTGAAATTCTTCAGAAAGAAGAATGCAAAGGACATTTCAAACTATAACTAATCTATCATATGGAAAATCATTCGATTTAGGGGTTACAAGTCAGAACATTTATGACATTAAATCCAGAATGATGAGCTCGTACATCATCATGAATGGAATGGTTATCAGTCATATATAACACTAAGTTTTACTGATACTATTTCATTATTACACTCACAGCTATCAATTAATTTGATAGGTATTAACCAAATCTTCATACCAATGCAGTGATCCTGGTAACATATGTTTTCTACTAGCCACATGAGTCATGTCTCTTCATTAAAAAATATCAATTGATGATTTACTCCATATTACACGTGGAAGGTAGTCGTGTTTATTAACATGATGATATAGTGTTATAATAATAAACCCTAATGTTCTTGAAATGCAACTAACTAATGATCAGTATTGACACTCAAACCATGTATATACATGAAGTTTCATTTCGAAATATAGTTTTAAAACTTTATGAAATCCCAACCATTTATGTCCCAAAACCATATTCGATAGGATATAAAGCTTATAAAACTATGACACATGAAAATTTCAAAATAATAATCATTTATTTGCACTCTCACTAGTTATATATATACAATTTTTACAAAGTAATGATATGATATTAAAAATTAAGTTACATATGAAATGTGAACTTTAGGTCTAATGAAAATTTTAATTAATAAATCACCTTTCGTTCTTATAATATCTTATCAATAACAAGCTCCAAACAAATTCAAAATGTGTTTTCTTTAAACACAAATTAGCATACTATCCTTTTAAATATCTTAAATCAACATATATCATCAGATAAATTAATTAATGATAAAATTGATCATATATAAAATTTATGAGATTGACAGCTGCTAATTATCAAATTTATGAAAATGTTTCCATAAACTTTTAATATGTCATTTGACTCTAATACAATCGAGAGTACCTTCACAATCAAGGATTCTGAAGGCACTCTTTTATAATCTTTAAAAGTTAAATCATAAAAGAGAACTGATTCATTTTTCATTTCAACGAAAAGTGAAGGGGTTGTTGATGATTTCCAACAAATGGCGACGATCTGGGCAAACCAGTTATCTCTGCTCATACGGCTTATAAATGATATAAACAAAATCTTAAAACCTATTAAAAATAATAAAAAATTCTCTATCTGAATAAAAACCATTATTTTTATTCATATTCATAAGTACAACTCAGAGATATTCCATCTTTTAAAATAGAGATCTTGTTAAAGATAAACTTAGAAATATCTTGATCGAAACAAAGTACTTTATAGTAAGAATAGTCTACACCATCAGTATAGGATATAGGAATTTTCTTTTCCGAAAAATTTCCAGAATCTGTTCCATAAAAATAATTTTTCTTTTCTTTTCTTTTCTTTTTAAACAATGATTCTCACTGAAGACTATTATCTAGGTATGATATCCCAATATGATAGTATCATTCACGAGAACTGTCTGGAATAAGCAAGTCGGCACGTGATGAGACCTCTTGTCTCTTGATTTTCAAACCAAAAGCCATCGCCCTGGTGATCAGAAATGAAGTTATCCTAAACAACACTGATGATCATGATTAGGCCAGCTCGTGATGAGACCTCCTATTCTTCAGTGAAAATTATGTTTTCTTTACTAAATTTGAAATTTTAATTTTTAGAAATGAGAGATCATTACCCAGCATGGTGACCAAATGGTAATGTCAGTCATTAACATCACTAGAAAACGAATCAGCTGGCTCGTGATGAGACCCCTTATCTCTTGGTTTATTAAACCAAAAGCCATTACTAGTTTCCTAATAATGTCATACTAGTGATATTTATGATTCTGATCAAATTGGCTTATTACTAAGAATAATCTGAGTAATACTTAAAAATAAAATAATGATAGGTTTTTTATGGATTTAAGAAACTTTGATCATCCTGAACAAATTTTAAAATATTTCAGTCTAATATCATGGTTTTTTAAACTCATGAGCAAACTGACTCTTTTCCAATTAGAAGATTTATTTATTTACATTTATCTCTTCAGTTGACATCTAAAGATTACTGACTGGTTATATATAAAAATTTGGCAGTCTTTAATGCAAATGAAATATTTGATTAAGAGAATCAAAACTAGTTGCAAATAGCAGAATGATGTTGAAAGTGACATAAGTCTTATGAATTTATCATCATCCTTTAATTCTATAAAATATAAATCAGTTTATACAAAATATAAAGTTATTTACAAACAATAAACAAATTATATATATTTTAAGATCTAAAATATTAACAGAAATATTTTTTCAAGATTAGTCCATTCACTGGGAATGTTTCGAACTGACCTTCTAGTGTTTGCAGACGAAAGGTACTTGGACCTATCTTCTCAGCAATAACAAAGGGACCTAGCCAAAGCTTATGAAACTTAGTATGATCTCATTTTTCCTCATGAACTTTATCCCATTTTAAAACTAAGTCTCCCACCTGAAATTCTCGATTGGAACTAAAGGATTGGTCAAACCAAGACTTCACAATTTGTTGATGTTTTGTAAAGTGTTGTTTTGACTTTTCTCTTTCTTCCTCAAGTTTTAACAAAGTATTGATCCTCTTTTCCATTGCTGGACAATATTCATCTTGAACAGACTGAGCTAACTGTAATGAAGGTTAAAATAAATTTGGTGGTAAAATAGCTTCAGTTCCATACACTAAGAAGAAGGGTGAGTTACCTATCGCAGCCTTAGGAGTTACTCTGTCTGCCCAAAGGGCATTGAATAATTCTATATGCCAATCACAATGGTAAGCTGAAATAGTTCTTTTGATAATTTTCAATAATTTTTTGTTTGTTGATTCAGTTAAGCCATTTCCATGAGGATGGTAATTCGCTGAATACCTAATTCATATTCCCTTCTCTAAGGTGAATTGGGTTAACTCAACTGATGAAAAATATGAAGCATTATCAAAGACAAGGGAATTTGGAACACCAAATCTTGTTATGATAAAGGATTCTAAAAATACTATAACCTGATTAGTATTTACAACCCTTAATGGTGCAGTTTCTGCCCAACGAGTAAAATAATCAGTTGCAGTTATTATATACTTATGTTGTTTGAATGAGGGAGGATTTATTGGCCCTACTATATCAATACCCCATTGCTGAAAGGGTCTTTCTACTGAAACTGCTTGTAAAGGAAAAGCAGGTTTCTTAACTCTTCCAGCAGCAAGTTGAAATTCCTGGCTTTTTCTGACAAAAGCATAGGAATCTAGAAATAAGGTAGGCCAATAATGGCCAGCCCTAAGAATCTTATGCGCAGTAGTTTCTCCACCAAAATGACCTCCTACTGGTCCAGAATGTAATTCCTTCAGAATTACTTCCGTTTCATCTTTGTCTAGACATCGAAGCAATACTCTGTCTAAATTTCTCCGAAAAAGGACATTATCAATTAATAAATAAAGAGCAGATTTAGGTCTAAGTGCTCTTTTCTTCCTTGGTTCTAGGTAATCAGGGGCAATTCCTGTTTCCAAAAATATTCTTATGTCTGTATACCAGGAATCCTATGGTGGAGGATAGAAATAGATTTCTCTTGTAAGTAAAACCTCTTCAATGACAGTTTCAGTTTTATCATTAGGTAGATGAGCAGCTTCAGCAACTAATTTACATAATCCTTGACCTTTGACTATTGTTGAAGGTTTAATTTCTAGGTCATACTCTTGAAGGGCTGTCATCCAAGGTGCTCTTTTCTCACCTAAATCCTTTTGCACTAACAAGTTTCTGACTGGGGAATAAGGGACTATTATTTTCATTTTATATTTCAATAAATATGGACGAAAATGTCTGACATCTTTAAAAACAACAAAAGCTTGCTTATCAACTTCATGGTAATTAAGTTCGGTACCTTTAAAATTTGAACTCATAAAGGAGATTGGTACTTCGTTATTTTGCTGATTTAATTGAGTTAAAACGGCTTCATATGAGATGTCAGAAGCGAAAGTATACAATATGAAATCTTTGTTAAAATCTGGGCTTAGAAGGCTCAGGGCTTCTGAAATGGATTCTAGAATCTTCTGAAATGACTCTTTTTCAGTTTGTCCCCAATTAAAAATAGCGTCCTTCTTAATCATTTTCTGCAAAGGACAAATGATTTCAGAGAAACTAGGAATGAATCTTCTAACAAAATTTATTTTACCGAGAAATGATTGCATTGATTTTTTGCTAGAAGGGTAAGTTATTTTTGAAATGGCTTGGGTTCGTTCAGGATCAATCATGATTCCATGTTTTGAACCACACAACCTAATAAAATACCTTCTGAAACAACAAATATTTTTTTTTTAGGATTTAAGGATATTCCAAATTTTCTACATCGTTCAAATACCTTTCTAAGATGATTAATATGATCAGGTCGATGTTTAGAATATATAACAACATCATCCAAATATACAACAACTGAATGATTAATTAAGCCTCTAAAAGAAATATCCATTGCTTGTTGAAAAGTTGCCACAACATTGATTAACCCAAAAGGCATCTTGCGGTAAGCATATGTTCCCCATGGAGTTCTAAAAGCTGTTTTCAATTGATCGTTTGGAGAAACTAATATTTGGTTGTATCTTGAGAAGCCATCAAGGAGTGACAGTACCTCAGACCCAGACACCTTTTGAAGAATTTGTTCAATGGGAGGAACTGGGTAATTATCCTTTTCAGAAGACTTATTAAGATTTCTAAAATCTACACATAATCTAATATCTCCATTTTTTTTCCTGACTAGAACTAGGTTGGCTACCCACTTTGTATGTCTGATGGGAAAAATAATCTTGGCAGCTAACAATTTATTTAGTTCCTTCTTAATTGTTGGTTCTAGTGACAGGTGATATTTCCTTAGTTTTTGTTGAAAAGGTTTTGACTCCTGTTTAATTGGAATTATGTATTGCATGACATGTGTGTTGAAGGTTTTCAGATCATCATATGTCCATGCAAAGAAATCCTTAAATTCTTTAAACAACTTTATAAATGCTATTTTTTTTGCGGGGTTGCAATCTATTCCTAGATTTATAGTTTGGGAATTCAGTTTTGTTCCTAAATTTATGCTTTCATACCTCATTTGAGAACTATCAGTTTTTAGTTAGGGATAGATATGAATTTATCTTGAAGATCAAAGAATTTTCCTAATCTTAATACTGAATTAGGGATCGGTTTTACCTTTTCAAAAGCTTTTTCAACTGAACAAAAATAATTTATTACTGAAAAATCCCACAGATTTTCGTCATGAGAAACTTCATCAATGGCTGGATATTTAAAGGTATCGTCAATCATCAGAAAATTAAGCACCTGCACATCATTATCAAATACACGCCAATTAAAAATATTATCTGGTATAGAAGGCCTAAAAATCAATTCTACTGAAAAGAAATCTGGTGTAATATTTTCTAATGGAATTAATTTTGATGCTACATTTGCTAATAAATCTGCTTCTTGATTTTGAGTTCTTGGAAATGAAATTATGTTAAATGCATCAATGTGTGAAATAATGTTCCATACCTCTCGTTGATAATTCTGTAAATGTTCAGAAAGGCAATGAATGGAGTTACGGACCTGTCTGACGATAATTTCGGAATCACCGTATGCAATTATCTCTTTGATATCCAAATCAATTGATTTTTTCAAACCCTGTATTAAAGCTTCATATTCCATAGTATTGTTTGTACAATTAAATTCCATCCTACAAGCTATACATGTTTTATTTCCCTGAGGGTCTACCAGCAGGCAACCAGCTTCGGCTCATTCTTTGTATTTCGCACCATCAAAATATAGAGTCCAAGTAGAACTATTAACAACTACTTTTCTTTCTATAATATTTACAATATTAAGATTATCTACATCATTAATAATTTCCTTGAATGAAGAGTCAGGAGCAATAGATGTCACATTGCTAATTTCTGATTGCTGTGTATTTTCAGAGAAAGCATAGTTTTCATCTCTAAAATTACCAAATCCCAATTCATACATGTAATTTCTATTAATTCTTGCACATGATCTAGGAACTAGGAATGAAAATCATCAAAGAATTATTAACAAATACTCATGAATTGGAAATAACTGGAACCAGAATAGGTTTCCTCTCTGTATATTTTATAAACAATAATGGGTTACAATTCCCATGCAGAGCAATAGCTTAACTCCATGAAGAATTCGAATACCTAAGGGACAATTCGAATTCAATGAGTGAGTCTAGCTTAACTGACTCTTTGCCATGCAATCTCACTCAGTTAACCACTTGACCAAAACCCTAATTGACTCACCAAACCCTAACTGAAGTTGGAGTGCAATAAATGACTTAATCTCAACTGAAGGAGATCAAACACATGTCATATCAAACCAACCATCAAGTGCTAGTACTGCATGACTCCAATGAACCCTGATGAGGTTAACTGAAGCTGAACTGACCATCAAAAGTTGGTGGAGGCACCTTGTTAACTCCAGTTCATTAAATAATAATAAATAATCATTAAATAATATATTTAATGAATGGAGGCACCTTAACTGACTGTAACTGACTTGTTGAACTGAAAGTAACCACCAGTTAGCAATTAGGTGCATTAATGTCACACAGATCACCCTTGGAGTGCTCTAGTTAGACTCCTTGACTGTAGGAGAAGGATAAGTTAGCCTCCTTGACTGTAGGTAGGCGTGAGAGTGACTAGGATGATGGTAATTAATGCTCCACTAATGTCAATTAAACTTAGGATAGTGGTTTAACTAGGCCAATTTGACCGAAAGAGTGAGTATGATGGTAAATGTCTCCAACACCCCCCCTTAAGCTATACTCAGGAAGAGTTAGAAAACATAGATGCATAAAATTCTAAGGCCCTGGAAACAAAGGCCATAGGTCACCATGTACAATAAAGCAACTGAAACAATGCTCAAAACAAACTAAGTGAGGAAAAGAGGGAAAACCCAGTGGGAAAACCCCCCCCTCAAGCTATACACTGAAAGTAGTCTGGATCACCCTGATGAACTCACCCCCAATAGTGAACGGAGGTAAGTGAACTTCTTTTCTGAAAAGCTCTTGGTGAAGATGTCTGCAATCTGCTCATCAGTCGGGCAGTATTGCAGAATGATGGTTACTGTCATGCACTAACTCCTTGATGTAGTGCATGTGAATCTCTACATGCTTGGTCCTCTGCCTGGTAACTGGATCCATGGATATCTTAATAGCACTCTGGTTGTCACAAAATAGGACGGTGGACAAAGTACTACCAAGATCAAACTCTGAAATAATTCCTTGCAACCAAACTGCTTGGATGCAAGCATTCACCGCTCCTCGATACTCGGCCTCTGCTGAAGATAGTGCTATGGCATCCTGCTTTTTTCTTGACCAGAAAATAGGGCCCCCACCAAACATGAATACATATATGGAATTTGACTTCCCATCAATAGAATCACCCGCCCAATCGGAATCTGTGTATCCAACCAGCTCTAGATCGGAATCTGCAGCATAGTGAATGCCGTAGGTCCTGGTTCCCTGAATGTACTGGAGGATCCTCTTGGCTTCCTTCCAATGAATATCATGAGTCTTCTACATGTATCTTGATACAGCATTCACGGTATATCAAATATCATGCCTAGAATGTGTCAAGTACAACAAGCTACCAATTAGCTGTCGATAGATAGTCCAGTCCATGGGAGGTATGCTTTTTCCTTCTTCAAGGCTGATCCCTAAAAGGAAAGGGAACGGTGCAGGCCTACATTCATCCATGTTAAACTTGACTAACAGCTCTTAAATTTATTTTTACTGAGTGACCATAATCCCATCAAAATTTTGCTCGATTTCGAGCCCCAAAAATTGTTTTAGAAGCCCCAAATCACTCATTTCAAAGGCATTGTGGAGAGCAGTTTTGATGGCTGAAATGGAGGCAATTGTGCTACCTATGATTAGTAATTCATAAACATATAAAACAATGATAATTATATGACCATAATTCTGCTGTAAATACACATTTGGATCTGATCTACATCTCTGAAAGTTTTGCGAGAGAAGGAAGGAATCCATCTTGGAATACCACTCTCTTGGGGCCTGTTTTAACCCATATAGTGACTTTTTTAGCTTGCAAACCAAAGATGGATCAGTGATGTAGCCCTAAGGTTGCTTCATGTATATCTCCTCATGAATATCTCCATGCATAAATTCTGACTTAACATCCATGTGATGCACCTCCTAGTGCTTGGATGCGGAAATAGCCAAAACAAGACGGATGGAGTCCATTTTTGCAACCGGTGCAAAGGTCTCATGGTAGTCCACTCCTTGGACCTGAGAGAAACCTTTTGCTACCAGACTTGCCTTATATTTGTAGGTGCTTCCATCAGCAGAAACCTTTGTCCAAAACACCCACTTTCATTAAACCAATTTCTTTCCCGGAGGAAGAGGAACTAGCTCCCAAGTAGTGTTTTTCTGAAGAGAATTCATCTCTTCATCCATGGTAACTTGCCATCTCGGATCCTTCCGAGCATGGTAGTAGGATTTTGGATCTGAAATAATCATCAAATAGCAAGTTTTTAACAGCAAATTATCAGAACAAGAGAGTGCAATACCTACTCTTTGGAAATCAGACCGGGTTCTCCTTGGATCATCCGAATTTCCAATGTTGTCTCCTGCGGAGGAGAGTGTCTGTCTGGCCCATGTAG
Organism: Pseudotsuga menziesii; assembly: GCA_001517045.1. NCBI lineage: Eukaryota > Viridiplantae > Streptophyta > Pinopsida > Pinales > Pinaceae > Pseudotsuga > Pseudotsuga menziesii. The sequence goes on along the minus strand of LPNX010407960.1, from coordinate 95,204 downwards.
GAAGATGATTTTGCACTTCAGGTTCTGATTCAATATATGATGTTTTTTTCACACTAATATCAGAAATTATAGGATCCAAATCAGAGTCATCATCCCCAATTTCATCATCCAAATATTCAGTGGAATAGGAAGGAATTTCAGCAGTTTTCTCCTCCACTAGTTCCACCTCTTGAAGAGGCTCATCGAACTTGAAACTTCTCTCGATGATGATCTGTTTGGTATTGATATATAGCACCTTGAATCCTTTAGATTCATCAGGATATCCAATAAACAGACATTCTATGCTCTGCGGTTGCAAAGCCCTTCTTTTATCAAGCGGAATCTGGGCCCATGCAGTGGACCCAAACACCCGTAGGTTCGACACATATAGCTTGTGTCCAAAGTATGCTTCGAAAAGATTATTTCCTTTCACTGATGAATGTGGAACCCTGTTTTGAATTTATGCTGCAGCATGCATGGCTTCAGCCCACAAATTTGCAGCAAGCTTCTTTGACTCCAACATACAGGTGGTCATCTCTTTGAGAGACCAGTTCTTCCTTTCTGCTACTCCGTTCTACTGGGGAGTGTAGGGAATTGAATGTTGGAACTGAATACCACTTTGGGAGAAAATGTATAGTAACTCATTACTGACATACTCCCCTCCATTATCAGATCTCAAGATCTTGATCTTAAGCCCAGAGGCATTTTCGATCAAAGCCTTCAATTCAGAAAATTTATCACATACTTCTGATTTCTTTTTGAGAAAGAAAACCCATGTATACCTTGAAAAATCATCAATAAAGGTAAGGAGGTACCTTGATCCATTCATGGATGTGACAGGAATTGGACCACTGATATCAGAATGTATCATCCCCAATATGCTTGTAGCTCGGTTTGCCTTCCCCCGATCGAACTTGTGCTCAGGGTGTTTTCCAATCACACAGCCCTTGTAGACTCCCGTGGTTGCCTTGATGACCGGAAGGCCTTCAACCATGGATTTTTTCTGTAATTGCTACAAATATTTGAAATTAAGATGGCCAAACCTTTCATGCCATAGCCTACTAACCTCATTTCCATGAGTTATCAAAGCGGTGGGCTTTGCATCCGCAACAAAGTGAGAGAACTCATAGGCTTTTGCATGATGATTTGCATGGCCTTTTGCAATGAGTTTCCCGGATGCAATTTCTGTTATCTCCACATCATTTGGGCTAAAATAGACCCTCTTAGGCATTCCTATATGTGTCATTTGATAGACACTAAGGATATTTGCTGCTAGAGATGGTACATACAAAACATTACAAAAAAAACCATTTTCTAGATTTACAGTACCTTGTCCTTTGGTAATGATGGTGGAGTCATATACCAAGTGGATGGGGATGGATTTGCTGGTCTCCAAGGATGAAAAGGAGTATTTTTCAGCCATCATGTGATTCAAAGCTCCACTGTCAATCAACAATGATTTGGACTTCGAAGTGCTTTCCATGAGGGCATGACCTTTCTCATGCTATGGTTCCTGATCTTGGTGATCTCTCCTCCGAAAGCTCTCCGAAAGATTGATGTGATTCCTCTCAAGGAGAGAGGTTGCTTCATCAAGATTTTTCTTCATGCAGGCATGTTCAGGGTGAAAACCCTTCCCGCAGTAAGAACACCTGACTCTTTCTTTCCCATTGTGCCCTTTACCTTTGTTCTTCCTTGAGACATAATATTCATCATGCTGCTGATTTTCAAATCTAGGCTTTGGAGCATCAAATTTAGTTTTCTGATTTTTCTGCTGCTTTCCTTTACCCTTCGTATCTTTGGGCCCCGAGACATGGAGGGCTTGATCACGGGAAGATCGGATGATCCCCATCTGGACAAGCTTGTCATGTTCACTAGTTAGGGACTCAATGAAGGCATCGAGTGTAGGAATCTTCCATCCGGGAGTTGTGAGCTTCCCCGCACGGAATGTAGAAACAAAAACTAAATAATCATCCCCGAGTTTGGAGAGGATGGATAGGATGAGTTGATCATTTTCCTTCTCCACTTTGCATTGCTTCAAGAGAAAAACAGTATGCTTGAACTTTGTAAAGAAATCATTCAGAGTCTCGAAATTGGAAGGTTGGAGAGACATGAGTTCATTTTCGAGTAGATAAACTCTCATGTCATCATGCTATCCATACAAAGATTCCAATTTGTCCCATATTTGTTTCGGTGTCTTCAGATCCGTAAGATGGAAGAGAAGGTCATCGGAAATAGAGAGGCACAAGAAACCGAAGGCTTCATCCTTTTTGTTCAAGAATCTTGATTTTTCTACGACGGATCCAGGCTCAACTTCAGTGTCCATGGTGACTCTAAAGAGTCCTTTGGAATACAGTTGACGCTCCATTTTGAGTTTCCATGTGTGGAAATTGTATGGAGTCAACAGAGGTACTGAGGAGGCCATCTGGATATGCTGTAGAGAATGCTTCACCTATAGAAACCTGAAAATCAAAACAGAAAGGGAAAAATAAGGTCGGACAGCCTGCACATTCTAGGCTTTCATCACACCCAGCATAGTCAATCAAGAAATCTTGATCAACAAGTTGTTTACTCGGGATATTGAGTGGTAAGCCTTGGCTTCTGGTGCAGTGCTGGAATTTTGAGCTATTGCTCACTTCTCATGGAGAAATATGTCAAAAATATTGTTCTTGAGAGATTGTTCTTCGTTCCACCGTAAGCTCTGATACCATATTAATTCTTGCACATGATCTAGGAACTAGGAATCAAAATCATCAAAGAATTATTAACAAATACTCATGAATTGGAAATAACTGGAACCATAATAGGTTTCCTCTCTGTATATTTTATAAACAATAATGGGTTACAATTCCCATGCAGAGCAATAGCTTAACTCCATGAAGAATTCGAATACCTAAGGGACAATTCAAATTCAATGAGTGAGTCTAGCTTAACCGACTCTTTGCCATGCAATCTCACTCAGTTAACCACTTGACCAAAACCCTAATTGACTCACCAAACGCTAACTGAAGTTGGAGTGCAATAAATGACTTAATCTCAACTGAAGAAGATCAAACACATGTCATAGCAAACCAACCATCAAGTGCTAGTACTGCATGACTCCAATGAACCCTGATGAGTTTAACTAAAGCTGAACTGACCATCAGAAGTTGGTGGAGGCGCCTTGTTAACTCTAGTTCATTAAATAATAATAAATAATCATTAAATAATATATTTAATGAATGGAGGCACCTTAACTGACTGTAAATGACTTGTTGAACTGAAAGCAACCACCAGTTAGCAATTAGGTGCATTAATGTCACACAGATCACCCCTGGAGTGCTCCAGTTAGCCTCCTTGACTGTAGGTATGCGTGGGAGTGACTGGGATGATGGTAATTAATGCTCCACTGATGTCAATTAAACTTAGGATAGTGGTTTAACTAGGCCAATTTGACCGAAAGAGTGAGTATGATGGTAAATGTCTCCAACAATTTCCCATAATGCAATCTAAAAATAAAACAAGTTCACTAGGGCCATGTAGTTCAGTCACAGTATGTTTCATATATCTTTCTCTATTTATCTTTATTTGATTTGAATTTCCATTCTTAGGTAACCATAATGTTGAACAATCCGTGGCAAAGAATCCATTCAATTGTTGAGACCAATCTCTACTTAAAAATAGCCCATATGCATCAGGAATATCTGCAACAACAATATCTATAATTTGAAAAACTGAAGGGTTACAAGCAATCCTGACTAAAACATCTTTCATCTCCCCTACAACTTTCACATTCGTATTGTCCAATTGAGTTATTTGGGAATTTGATGGAACATATTTTCCATTCAACCTTTTGCATACTGATAAAGGCATCACATTGGAGGATGATCCGGAATCTACCATGCAATTGTGAACATTCCTATTGAAAATATCAAAGGTAAGTAATAATGGGGGCGTGGTTGATTTAGAATTCTTTCCTATTAGCGAGGCTTTGTTAGTTGTAAATTTTCCTTTATTAGTTGCTGTTGAATCATCATTAGAATTGTTTGCAGCAACATTTTGTTTCGCATTAGGAGTAATTGAACTCATAGCGGGATTTATAACATGACTGCTAGGCATTGGGTAAATTTGAAGAAGGTCGTACATACTGATGTTTGCACGTGTCTTCTTTAAATCTTCAATTATATCATATTGTAAATCTAATTTTTGAGCATTTTGAATGGGTTGGGCAATTTTGGTTGATTGAGTCTGTTTGCCATATTGAGTTTGTTTATTTGGTTGTGAATTATTGTTGTCATTATTTGGAGTAGAACTTGACGAAGCTCTAGGAATGTTTGTGAATGTTCTACTATGAGTATTATAGGCATGTTGTCCTATAGGTGGACTTTTACTCTCATATTCTTTTACAAGACTGTCCCAGAAATGGCCATTAACTTGTTGAGGTTCTTCTGATTCTTCATCATTTTTTGATTCCTCTTCTTCTTCATTTTCAGTTATTTCTTGATTAGAAGTAGTCTCAGATAAAGATAAAACAGCTTGAATTGTATTAAAAATCTCTTCATTTGCTGCTATGTCAAGTGGTATATTTTTATTATTTGTATTCGGGTTTTGTCTGAACTGATTTCTGAAATATCCCTTAGAAGAAGCTTGAGAATTGGTTTTCTTTAATCCTACAACTTCATTGGTTAATGCCCGAATAGCATTTTGCAAGTGTTCTACATCAAATGCTTTATCTTTTTCTGAATTAAGTTTTTCCATCTTCCTACGAGGGAAAGTATCAGACTTCCCACTTCTATCTGGTTCATAGGACATAGAATCCTTCTCGACTTTAATGGCTTCCTCAAAAGTTTCCACCAACGTTGTTTTCCCAGCTCTCTTAACAAACATCCCCGAATATTTTGGTAATGATGAAGTATAATTTTCAATAATTATATCCTCGGGTGGTTGAGAAGCAATTGGAATTTTATTTTTCAATGTCATAAACCTCTGTTAAAATCTTTAATTATTTCTTTAGACTCCATTTTAATTCGAGATAACTCTAGAGCTAAAAGAGTAGGTGTTTTATCTTCCCCAAATTTATCTAAAAAAGATTTATTAAATTCACCCCAATTTGTGATTGATCCCTGTACTAATGAAAAGTACCAAGTAGAGGCTCTTCCTTCAAAAGTTAGAGGAAACAATCGACAAACCACATCTTCATGCTAGACATTCATGGTTTCAACAGCTAACATGAATTTTTCTACATGCACCTCTACAGGTTCTTTATCATCTGGGTTAAACTTAGGAAGAAGTTTATCTAAGTGTTTAGGCAAAGGATGTTGTACACCATGGACAGCTACAACAGCTGTTCTCAGGCATTGGAGTTGTGGATTAGGTGGAGGATTAGCTCCTCCTCCCACAGGTACATTTCCTGCCATAGGGCTTCTCTTAGAACCTGAAGAACTCCCTGAATTGGATGATCTTGGACTATCAGGTGGTGATTCTGGAGGAGAAGGTGGCTGATCGAAACCGCTTACTGAAGTTAATCTTCTAGCAGTGTTTGTTTGAGTAGTTTGTCTCTGATGACTTCTAATTTGATAACTTGGAGTGCTATCAGCTTCTTGAAAATCTTGAGTAATTATGTTCAATTACAGATTACGTCGTTGTTGCCTAGGTAGAGCATAATCTATTGAAGATACACCAAGTTGATTGGCATATGCTCTTGTAAGAATATGTCGTGATTCTTCCAAAGTTTGAGTACTTTGTTCAGGAGTAAATGGAGATGTGATATGATCACGTTCGAGGATGCTCCTAACAGTTTCTATAAATGGTGATCTGCTAACTTCTGGAGGATGTTGGCTGGTTGAAAATTTCTCATTAGTTTTTCCTGCCATTAACCATTAACAGGCCCTCCTTCTAGCGCCATTTATTGGCCTGATTTTCTGACCTAGGCCAACAAGGAGATTAAGCCCACACAAGCAGCTTAAAGCAGCTCCCGGTGTGTTTGGGATAGCAAAATCTCGTAGGTTATGGTCCTACTACCAACTGAATTTTTCTCTTAAGGAGAAACTAAAATTCAGTAAAAATATATCCTAATGTTATTTCTATCTAAATGAACCCTAAAATTAGTTTTCAGCTTTCTAAGTTATCCTACAATTGATTTCTTAAGGAAAGTCTTCGATTTTTGAGGATTTTATATTTAAGATTATAAATATAAAAAACTGATAAAATTATTTTAAAATGACACAAATTCTATTTAACAACTGTTAAATATAAACTACACTATAATAACACTAACTTAACTATCCTATCCCAGCTGAGAGCAATTTGAATGTTATATTAATTATTAATTAATATAATGATGAACAGAAAGATAAAGGAGTAAGATCTAAATGAAAATATTTAAACCATCCACACTAAATCATTCTGCTATAAGTTACCTTGATAGAAAAATCGAAATAAGCAATTACTTTGGATTTTATGAAACGTTTAATTAATTAACAACTAATGAACAACATTAAATATTTGAATAAAAGATAATGTTTATAATGAAAACATTGTAACAATACGAATGAGATAAAAAACAAACACGAATATGTATATCATTATATCTTGAATTTTCAGTAGAAACACTGATTAATTCAATTACAATAACATACTAATTCAAATACAATATTGTGTTGACAAAGTGTAATATCAATTAATGAACACAAGCATAACCAAGTATAGTGCATCAATATTATAAGTAGAAGATTATCTATTGAAATATAAAAAGAGTATCCAAAATAATACCGATCAATGATATCAGTCTGAGAATTTCCAGTCACATTCCACCCCCGAAGATAAAATCTCAGTCAGGAACAAAACTAATACGAAAATAATATTTCAATGATGTTTTTCTTCAGTCACTCTATCCCCTTCTTGACCAAAATAAGTAGTTTATATAATCCTACTAGTCTTTTGATTCAATTTTTTTTTTATAAATGCTGTATGCAATACTATAGGAGTCCTATAACTATTAAATTGCATCTAATCTCTTCAACAAACACTTGTCACTATAGGATAACAATAATAAAAAACGACTAGCCTGAAACATCTGCTGATTTAAAGGAACTCGCACATTCGTGGCTATGTCGAAATTCCAATCTTCAAGAAGCATCAACGTCTTCCAACTAAAATCCAGAATATCCTGTATTTGCTGAGGATAGTGATAACATGCCCACCTATTTAAACAAACAAAAGAATCTTATTAAAACCAATTTTAACATAAATAACAAAAGAAACGATAAATTATATGCGTGCCTGTAAAATCTACGATTTTGCAGGCATGCACTTAAAAAGATTTTATTACCTGTTGACAGAGAGATAAACCATATAACTGAAAATAGAAACAATCATCAGGTTCTACTTTGTAAATTGATCACTCTTCTGGCTTCAGAAAGTTTGGCTTTGAGCTCGATGATTACTAGCTTCTGTTGTTCTACTTGTTCGAGCAAGTGTTGGTTTGTATCTATCATTGATTTTTTTGCTTTCTTGTATTGGTTCTTCTTGATTTTCATGTCCTTCCACCTATTAATCCAGTTTAATAACTCTGCCCTAAATGTCTTATTTTCCACCTCTTTCAAGGCTGCGTTTGCTTGACACTCTTTTAGTTCATTTTTCAATTCTGCAATTTTAGTCTCAAATACCCTGTCAAGGACCTGTTGAAGAGTTTCTTCTTCCTTGTCATGACACGAATCAGCTTCCTGAGAAGAATCAAGATTATCTATATCTTGACCAGGTCATGGAAAGATCATAAAATATGGCTCGGGGCCCAACCCATAAGTGTCCATACACGATGGAGCAGCTTCGAATTTACCCGACTCTATAATGTCTCTAGCCAATTTTTCACGATTATTCTCTATAAGAGTAGGTTCATCCATATGCGTGGTTTCGGGAACCAATGATGGAACATCATCCTCAAGATGGACAATCACTGGCTGAGTACTCTATTGAGTGGCCATAGGAACAGAGACTATAGGTGTAGTATTCATACTTCTAGTAATTCTTCTTGTACGAACAGACACAAGACCTTTTGGTTCAAAACCCCTTTTGTCACAACACACCTGTGCTAATTGCTCTAGTTTATGCATGGAATTATCACCATGTTTTCAAGGAGTATATAGCTCAGAGGGGTTTTCATAATTAACAGCATCAACATCTTCATTTTTGGTTAATTTGCTCTCTGCCTTTGAAGGTGTACTAAAGCATTTGTCAGATAGGGATTGGTCCAAGGTTGTCTCAATGTAACAAGGAGCTACGTTCACGACCCCATCATCACTGATACAAGTACTTATAGGTGGATTTGCTTCTTGAAGCTCTTTATCCTTTGATTCAGCCTTATGAACATCACCAATTTCGGATTTCACTGGAGCCTTACATTTCCTACGAGTTTTGGGGGGAGGGTTTGGCCAATACTGAGTTGGCCCTAATTTACATTCAACCAAAAACTCATCCCAAGATTTACAACTCAGAGACAGTTGATGATGGATTAAAATTTTAATTAGACCATGATGGAACGGACTTCTATCAGGATTACCTATGGTATTTCGTACCGAATGTGCCATTTTCTTCAGACTTTGCAATAGGTAAAATAGAAGATTAATTTTGAAACCTTTCAATGCTAACAGTAGTCGCAGATGATAATAATGCAGATGAGAGCATCGTCCATCACATGATATGTACCTGACTAAGATTTCATAGAATGCTTGCCATTCTGTCTTTAAAAACTTAACCGAAACCCCAATCTTCAATTTTGCACTGGCCGGTAAGGGCAACAGCAATGACTGAAATTTCTTCTTATTCACTTTCCCACCTTTAAACCATCGCTCTCCAGTTTGAGGAAGCTTCGTAGCTTCTGCAATTTTATCTTCATCAATGATAAACTTGAAATCTCCAATCTAAGCTACATTTTCTTTAAAACTCGAAGAAAACTGTTTAGTAACCTCCATGTTTTGGCCACTAAAGCATCTGAAGAACTGACCCCATCCAATGTTTTCAAATAATAGAGCAGCTTTCTCATCGGCTTCAACAAGCTCTGGTCCTGAAATTTCAAATCGACTAAGCGGATCCATAGCTCCCTCACTACTACTCTGGTTATGGATTGAGATAAATGAAGTCATGAATATGGAAGGAATAGGAACCCAGGTATAAGACATGATGCTAAATGTCAAATCCTCACATGCTTCATACCTGATAGAGATGAGAACTCCAATTTCGGCCATTTTAACCAAATTTGGAGATGATGAGCACAACAGCCAGTGTTTTCTCTATGATAAATGAATGGACTAGTCATGACTAACTGAAATTCTTCAGAAAGAAGAATGCAAAGGACATTTCAAACTATAACTAATCTATCATATCGGAAAGCATTCGATTCAGGGGTTACAAATCAGAACATTTATGACATTAAATCCGAAATGATGAGCTCATACATCATCGTGAATGGAATGGTTATCAGTCATATGTAACACTAAGTTTTACTAATATGATTTCATTATTACACTCACAGTTGTCAATTAATTTGATAGGTATTAACCAAATCTTCATACCAATGCAGCGATCCTGGTAATAGATGTTGTCTATTAGCAACATGAGTCATGTCTCTTCATTAAAAAGTATCCATTGATGATTTACTCTAGATTACACGTGGAAGGTAGTCGTGTTTATTAACATGATGATATAGTGTTATAATAATAAACCCTAATGTTCTTGAAATGCAACTAACTAATTATCTGTATTGACACTCAAACCATGTATATACATGAAGTTTCATTTTGAAATATAGTTTTAAAACTTTATGAAATCCCAACCATTTATGTCCCAAAACCAGATTCGATAGGATATAAAGCTTATAAAACTATGACACATGAAAATTTCAAAATAATATTCATTTATTTGCACTCTCACTAGTTATATATATACAATTTTTACAAAGCAATGATATGATATTAAAAATTAAGTTACATATGAAATGTGAACGTTAGGTCTAATAAAAATTTTAATTAATAAATCACCTGTTGAGGCCTGGAAAATTGCAGGCAACAACAGCAAGGGATTCTCCCTAGTCAATGTTCCCAACTAGCCCGTGACTATTTGGTATAGGGAATCTGTCTGGTTTGCGGTCTGGCTACTGTAGGTCAAGTAACAAAAAAACAAAAGGTTTTACCGGTTACGGCCCGGTCCACCATGTATACTTTTGTATTTTTGAATTGAAGTATGATATGCACGTGCCTAATTAACAATGCAGGGTGATAAAGATGCAAAGTGTAGTCACAATGTGATGTGCAGGTTCTTACCTCTCGTCTTAGCACTCACAAGCATCTCAATCATGCAAGAAAATAAATACGAACTAAACTATCTCTAGAGAGATGGGTATTAATTCATGAGTAATGCACCCCTATTCATGTGTTATGGAAAATCACAGATAGCTGTTCTTATAACCAAACATATAAACATGAATAAAAGTATATATGGTAAGATAGCTCATCAACAGTTAAAACTACCATTACTCATAGTGGAAAAAGACATCCTAAAGGTACTGAAGAACATTCAGACAAGAACATAGGTTCAAGAAATTAGAATGCTCTTACATCTAATGAGACACAGCCGAAACCGAAATAGTTCACATTCAACATTGCTCATTTAATCACATTGACATATTCCACAGAGCACTTCTTCCAACAGGAAAAATTTGCAGTCTCTGGTTGTAAAATGAAATAGTTCCTCTTACAAGCATTAAGTAACAAGTTTTTCCAGGGAAAAAGCCCCCGTAAGTTCTAACTTTCACATATTTAAACTAAAATAGTTGACCGCCTGGGCTGCCCACAAGCGTGTGACCTTCTAGTTCCCCAAACGCTTCGTATCCCTCTATCTTTTCTGTATGCACTCATGAACCATTTGGTAACCAATCGATTTTTAGGTCTATGCCTTTGTAGCTACTGCTTTTGTCTTCTACTCCACTTGTCCTCCCTGCGATCCTGCTGGTTTCGGCTCTACCTTCACCAAAAATCCCATCTCCCTTTGCGCCGCCGTAGTTTGACCAATATTCGGAAACCACCTGCAATCAAACGACGTGCATCATTCATTGGGATTGCATTCAAATCATATCAACTAAAATGGCTAAGCATTAAGAGAGGCCATGTACATCGTTATTGCCACAAGGCTTATCAAACGCCGACACCACTACTTCGTCTACCTATGGGTTCGAAAGAAAACACCCATGACAAGAAACAAGAACTCATCAGACGCTCAGAGTGCTGGCATCAAAAGCTAAAAGCCTTTCCCCAGCCGCAACGATGGAAGAGAAAGAGGTTACGAACACGTGACTGGAGGGCGGGAAAAATCCCAATCGGAAGTCGGAAGGACCTTGACAAAGCCGCGAGCGGGAAAGTTCTAAATCGGAAGTTGGAAGGATATCGACATCGAAAGATGAAAGCTTTGCACAGCTACAATGACAGAAAAGAAAATACTACAGGCAAGCGACTAAAAGACTGATACGCATCGGCTGGCGAAGCTCTTTACACTTCGGGTGCTTAGTTGATTTGGGAGCTGCAACAACGGAAGAGGAAAAGACTACGGCTTCCGATCAAACAACAAAAAAAAGACGCCTGATCGATAGAAAATATTAAGTGTTCAAAATCTTTTAAAATTCAACAAGGGTCAAAAATCTATTTCACCTTCGGAACAACAGCCCTTTAACTAGCAAAACCAAACTTAAAATCTGCGACCCAAAACAACTTCGAACACACGCAACTTCCGAAAACCAGGACAATTTTTAGCCTTCAATAATCATTCAAAAATAAAGTATGACCAAAAAAATTCATGGATCCAAACGATTAAAACAACGCTAAATCATGGGGAGGGGACCAAAATTCAAGAAATTTGGGGAAAACAGTTGCATCCGCAACAATTGGCGACTACCTAGTGAACCTAGACCTCTGGACAATTTCTTCCTTGAGTAACAGACTGTTTGATAATAAAACCACCATGTTGAATTCTTCTAAATATATGAATTTCCCAAAAGGAAATATATGAAATTTTAAGCATTGAGGGTAGTCCAATTTAGGAAAATGGAAACCAAGATTTCAAAGTCAAGATAGCTCTTTCGAGGCCAGGAGTATGCGTTTCATGTTTACCTTTGTCTTTGGGTAGCTTCCAGCTTGGACACCACAGGATTGTAACATCTGGTAGACAGAAATATTCATTTGTTCCTCATTCCCATGCCATTTTGCACTTTTCTGCGCTTTTGGACTTTTGTCCTTTGAGTCTTCCTCATGCCTTTCTTTCTAAATTTTTATTCAGGCTCCTCTATCCATAGTGTCCTTTTGTGTGAGAGATGTATTTAATTTTCAGCTCACGGATGGAGAGGAACTTTTGGCAATTTTATACTCATATAATTTAGTACTTTGTTTTGATATAGATTGATTCCTTAGGAGTTTTGACTCTTCTTAGCCTTTTGGCTTTTAATTCTGTTTTTGGCATGGGATAATTTATATATAATATACTGTCTACCCTACTTCCTTTCCATGGGTCTTTTGCTGTCACTCCCTAGGAAATTTTTAAGTGTGAGATGGATGGAGCCTTGAAATAGTATTCCAGACCTTTTAATCTTGAGTTACTTTACAGGGATTAAGCAGGACTTCAATGCGTTCATAGCCATTTAGGAAAATTGCTAAACTAGAAGAAACTCTATCAGATAAAACCATAATACACAGTCTTATAATCAAGGATTTTAGTTGGTCCAGAATTCTAATGCTCTCCATGCGACCAAACCTTGCTTCTTTTATTTAAAATCAAACAAAAAATCTAAAGTAAAACAAAATTAAACTTCATGACTCAAAGACTCAAAAAGACGGCCAAAAAAGATTATTTATATACAAGACAGAAGAAATCAAATAGAACTCAGGAAAAATAAGGCTTGAGAACCAAACCATTCACCGGTAAGTTCTCTTCCCACCCCTGGAGATCTTGCAACTTATAAGTAGAAGGGCCAAGCTTTGCCACTATCTGAAAAGGGCCTACCCACAACTGCTAGAATTTAGTATGCTTTCCTTTCTCATCATGGGGGTGATCCCACTTGAGAACCAGATCTCCCACTTCAAACTCTTTTGTTCCTGCCTTATGTTTGTCGAACCATCTCTTTATTACCTCCTGTTGTTGCTTAAAGTGCTCTCTAGCTTTAGATCTAGCCTCTTCTGCTTTCAGGAGATTATATATCCTTATTTGCAAAACTTCATCATCTGACCCTCTAGATTCTTGAGCTATTATGGAAGAAGGTAGCATGATATTGGGAGGAAGAATGGCTTCTTTACCATAGACAAGGGTATATGGAGACACTCCAATCGAAGACTTGGGGATGACTCTATCAGCCCAAAGGGAATTTGGTAGCGCTGAGTGCCAACTCCTCTGGTTTTCTATTACAGTCTTCTTTAAAATTCTAATCAGATTTTTGTTAGAGGATTCAGCCAGGCCATTTCCTTGTGGATAGTAATTAGCAAAATAATGCAATTTTATCCCTTTATCATGAGAAAAAGAAGTTAATTTAATTGATTAAAAGTACTTAGCATTATCAAAGACTAACGAAACTGGAAATCCAAACCTGGTCATGATATGATCTTGTAGGAAGCTAATGACCGCGTCTTAATTTATCTTTTGCAGCGGGATAGCTTCGACCCAGCGAGTGAAATAATCGGTCGTGGTCAGAATGTACTTGTGTTTCAGGGAGGAATTTGGTTTTATTTCTCCAATAATATCCAACCCCCATTGCTCGAATGGCTCCGTGATCATCACGGGCTTTAGGGGTGCTGCTGCTTTAGGTTGTCTCCCACTACACCTTTGGCAAATATCACACTTCCTGACATGTGCGTGTGCATCTTTGAAGAGCGTAGGCCAATAGTAACCAACTTTGAGGATTTTTTGGGCTGTAGTGTCTCCTGAATAATGTCCCCCAGCAGGCCCGTCATACAAATTTGTCATTACTTTCTTCGCATCTTCTTTCTCTAAGCATCTCAGGAGGACTCCGTCATAGTTTTTTCTGAATAATATTCCTTCAACAATTTGATAGGATGTCGATTTGAGACGCAGTACTCTTCTTTGCTTAGAATCCCAATTTTCTGGCAACAACCCTGTCTACAGGTAATGTACGAGGTCTCTATACCAAGACTCGGGAGCTATAAAAATAGGACATACATCCATTAAATCTAATTCGGCTTCATCCTCCCAGGCGTCTTCTTCATTGTTCCCATTTTCAGTCATCAGTTTGCACAACCCTTGGCCTTTAACTATAGAGGTTGGTTTGAATTCAAGGTCGTAATCTTGAAGAGTTGTTACCCAGTTGCACCTTATTTCTCCTAACTCCTTCTATACAAGAAGGGACCTTACAGCTGGGTATGGGACGATCACCTTGGTTCGATTTTTTAAAATATAAGGCCTGAACTATTTCACTTCTTTGAATACTGCGTAAGCTTGTTTATCAATTGATGGGTAATTAAATTCAGCCCCTTGTAGACCAGTGCTCATGAAAGATATTGGGAATTCATCCCCCCCATCTTCCTTTTGAGTAAGCACAGCTGCTAGTGAATCGTCAGATGCAAAGGTATACAGAATAAAATCCTTGTCGAAATCTGGGCTTTTCAGGGAGGGTGCGTGTGCAACAACAGTTTTAATTTTGCTGAAGGCATTCTTCTCAATCTCTGTCCACTTGAATTGTGCATTTTGCTTCACCATCTGCTGTAGAGGCTTGACAATTTGAGTGAAATCAGGCACAAATATCCGCACGAAGTTAATTGTTCACATAAATGATTGCATCCCTTTTTTGTTACAGGGCATGGGAATCTATTCAATGGCCTTGATCCTTTCTGGATCAATATAAATTCCCTTCTTTGAGACTATGTGACCAAGCAGCTTACGCTTCGTAACAACAAACACACATTTTTTGGGATTGAGTGAGATGCCATATTTCCGATAGCATTCAAAAATATGCCTTAGATGGAACGCGTGTTCTCCTCTCCTCTTCGAGAATATTGTAATATCATCAAGGTATATCACCACACTACGTCCAATCAAGCCACGAAAATCCATGTCCATAGCCCTCTGGAATGTGGCTCCAGCATTTATAAGCCCAAAAGGCATTCTTCTATAAGTGAAAGTTTCCCATTTGGTCCTGAATGTTGTCTTCAACCTTTCTTCTTCAGCTACTAACACTTGATTGTAGCCTGAGAATCTGTCTAGTAAATAAAATAGTTCAGACCTTGAGACCATTTGTAGCAGTTGCTCCATGGGTGGAACAGGATAGTTGTCTTTGTCTGAAGCACAGTTTACATTCTTGAAATCCACGCAGAGCCTGATTTCTCCATATTTTTCCTTACTCGGACCAAATTTGAGACCCACTCAAAGTGTCTGACCTTAAAAATGATTCTGGAATCCAATAATTTCTTAACTTCACTCTGAATCAGCGGTTCCAATTTTGGATGCATTTTTCTCAAAGGCTGCTGATACGGTTTGACGCCAGCCTTGATGGGAATAACATGCTTGATGATGCTGGTGTCATATGTTTTCAAATCTTCGTATGTCTAGGCAAAAAAATCTTGATATTGTTTAAACAAACTAACAAACTTATCTCTTTCTGTTGGTGAACAACATTTGCCGAGATTCACGTATTAAGGATTCATCTCAATCCCTAAATTTATCAGCTCAAACTGTAGAGATGAGCTGTGAGTCTTTATGTTGGCTGGTCTTCTAAACTTTTCATTTAAATCGAACATTATTTCTAACGTTCTGACTCCCTTAGGGATGAAATTATCATACTTCAGCTCGGCCTGATGTTCTTCATTGTCTATAATTTCTCCTTTAAATACCTCATCATTCATTAAGCATTCTATAATTTGCTGATCATCATCGAACACTTGCAAGTTGGTAATCATATCAGGTATTGAGGGCCTAAAAAGTAATTCAACAGAACATCGATTATTAGTGGGTACCAACCTAGCGGCTGATGTGGCCAACAGGTCAGCTGCTGCATTTCTAAGTCTTGGAATTGATATAATATTGAATGCAATAAAACATTTAAGTAGGTCCCATACCTCACATTGGTAAGCCTTTAAGTGAGGGAAAACACAATGTATTTGATTTCAGATTTGTTTCACAATAATTTCGGAATCTCCAAAAACTTTTAGGTTACTTACCTTTAATTCAATCACTTTCCTTAAGCCCTGCACCAGCACTTCGTACTCAGCTGTATTATTCATACATTCAAACTCTAATTTACATGAGAGAAAATGTTTATTCTTCTGGGGGTCGATCAGGACATAGCCAGCCCCTGACCCTTCTAACATCTTAGAGCCATCAAAAAACAAGGTCCAAAAATCACTAACTACTGAATGCGAATCTACTGCTACTGCTAAGTTTTCTATGTTACAGTCAATCTCATCAGCCTGTGAAAATCGAAGGAGATCAGGATGAGTGTCTGATGTGTTGCTGGCTTCTTCTGCTTGGTAATTTCCTGGTTCCAACTCAATAAAATAGTTTCCCAATACAGAATCCACTGGTTCATTCTTCTCATCCAGTTGAGTAACGTTGTATTTCATGTGAGGATCCCTGAGAACTTTAATTTGGTTTGGGCTTCCTTTATATGGCAGCCACAAATGCAACCAATCCGAGGAAAAATATCCATTTAGTTTAGTCAACCAATCTCTGCTCGGGACAAGACCGTAAGTGTCTGGTATATCAACCACCATGATATTAATGACTTGGCACACTTTATCATTTGATGCCAAACAGACTAGGACATCTTCCATCTCCCCAATTACCTTCACATCCATCCTATCCAACTGAACAACCCTCCACATGGATGGATTAGGCTGCCCATTTATCTTTTTACAGACTGATATTGGCATGACGTTAACCGATGCCCCTGAGTCTACCAATAAATTATGTACATTGTGATTGAAAATTTCAAAAGTGAGGAGGAAAGGTGGATGTTTTCTCTTAGAATTACCCCCAACGCTGGTTTCTCTGATTTCTTCTTCTTCCTGAGGTTGGTTGCCAGTGGGCAGCTTCTCGTCTGATGCTTCAAGTGCTTTCAAAAGTCTTTCTTTTTGCTGCGGCACTTTACACATTTCAAATAGGGAAACGTTTGCTTTTTCCTTCTTGATATCTTCCACGATGTCATAATCCATCTGCAATTTAGTAGAATGTGGCTTATCAACATTCATTTTCTTTTCAGTGGGCTTAGCGAGTGTATCAGTCGGCCTAGGATCCTGGCTGGTAATTGTGAATTCAGGAATTTTATCAGCTACATAATTATTTTGAAATTTCTTAACATTTTTTTGTATCCTTTTGATCTTTGGGAGAATGATATTATTTTCTTTAATTGGCCCTTGGCTCCTTGTTGTCACATTGGTTTTCATGACGTCCTTGTAGCCCTGATTTTTTTCTTCTTCTGCATCAAATAACGAAACATAATTCCACAAAACCATGGTTTCCTCTTCTTGTTCCTTTGTTGAAGTAGTATTTTCTTTTCTTTCTTCTTCTCCATCTTCTGTTAACTTAGAATCCAACAGCTGATTCATAACCAACGTCATTGAGTTTATCCATTGAGGACAATTCCTTTTAGAGTGTGGTTGTTGGTGGAAAGTGAAAAAATTTTCCATTCCTACCTCTGTTAGATTCATCGATGCAGCATTGTGAGGAGGAGGTTGAGACTGATTGTTATCCTCTCTTTTCTTGTAATAGGGCTTATAGAACTTTTGTGTTTCCTTCTCTTTCTCCAAATCTATGATTTTGTTGGAAAGCTTCTGCATCATTTTTGCCATATTTTCAAAATCTGGCAATTTCTCTTCCTTAGGCTTAGTAAACAATAAGGCTTTCCTTCCTGCACCTTTCTCTCCTGACTGTTCTGGATAATCTTCGATACTTTCTCTTTCAGCCTCCACTACTTCTGCCTCTGCATAGGTTTCTGCCAAAGTAGGCTTGGCCCTTACTTTGGAAAACATGGCCAACTCAGGGTCTAAAGCTGAAGTATAATATTCAATCAGGACCTTGTCCGAAGGTTTATCTGCTTCAGAAAAATTCTTGAGATATGCTGCAAACCTTTGTGTGAAACTGTGCACCTTTTCCTTTCTCTCTTTCTTCAGGGCGCATAGTCCTTTCATCAGAGCTGCATGAGTCTTCTGAGTCGCATATTTACTCCTAAAGATCCTTTCAAAGGTATCCCAATCAGGGATAGAGTTTGCAGGCAACCCGAAGTACCATGATGCTACAGCTCCTTTAAGGGTATGCGGGAACAGTCTGTAGACTACATCTTCATACTCCCTAGCCCTTAATCCTTTTATTTCCAAGTAAAAACTTTGTAGGTGGTCGTCTACTAATATCCTCTCACTTGGGTCGAACTTGGGCAACATCTTGTCAAAGGTTTGAGGTAGATCATGTAATGGAGGTGTCAGGTTTAAAGGTGATCTGGCTCTCCAAGCAGGTGGTGGATTCGGTGGGTTAGGTGGTGGATTGGCATTCGGTGGTGGATTGGCGTTTGCCATGAGTCTGAGTGGAGAGTGAGGAGGTGAGAAAATAGGAGTGTGAGTAGGAGAACTGTTAGTTTTTCAACATTTAAGCTAGCATTATGTTAGGATCTTTTCACTGAGAGAATAACAAGCACAGCAATAACATAAGCACATCACAAGAGACAAGAGACACAAATCTTTTAGGAGGGGAAACCATAAATGGAGAAAACCCCTCAACTTCCTCTAAGATAGTATCACCACAAGATGTGATCCCAAAACAGTAAGATGACCTCCCAACACAATAGCAACCTTCTGTCTTCTGTCAAGCCAATGATTTCCTTCTCCAAAAGTGCGCCACACTTGAGAGAGCAAGAGAGCTAAGTCACAAGTAATAAATAGAGAGACTCTCACTCTCTATTTATATTCTTCTGTTGACTTGAAGTGCACTCAACCATGTAGGCTTAAATTATAATTAATTACTTGAGCCTACACCTTAATTAGTGTATAATAACCCAAGTGCCCCTAAACTATGGGGACTTACCTAATGACTTGATATGACTTGTTTACATTATTAATCCTCCCGATCGGAACATCAGGGCATAACCACATGACTCAAATACTTAATAGAAACATCCTGGAATAAACATCGGGTTACAATACATAAGATACATAGAAGAATACATTCCGAAGTTACATATACATCAACACTCCCTCTTAACTAGGAAGGTATTCTTTCGACACAATTTTCAGCACTGGTCTTCTTCTCTGTATCACTGGATCATGTTCGTCTTCAAGTCATCTCTATCATCAAGTCTTCTTCATCTTCAAGTCATCTTCATATTCAATTCATCTGGATCTGGATCATCTCTCGATTTGGATCATCACTGCTGGATCTGGATCATCACTCGATCTGGATCTCTCGGAGTCATCATAACTAGATCTGGATCATAGCTCGATCTGGATCTCCACTGGTCATCATCAAGTGTGTACTATCTCGTCATAGGAAGTTCTACAGAGCCATCCCTATTTCATGCTGGATGTAGGCCCACCACCTGCAGGTCTTCATCATCACTGGCCATACTGGAGAATCCTCAGGACTTATTACGTGCGTCACAAAACCTCGAAAGAGCATCCCAGGACTGATTACGGGCACACAGCCCAACCTATAGGATCTCCCAGGGCTGATTACATGTGACCTCACCACAAAACCTCGCAAGAGCATCCCAGGATTGATTACGGGAACACAGCCCAACCTATAGGATCTCCCAGGGCTGATTACATGTGGTCATGGCAAAACCTCGCAAGAGCATCCCAGGACTGATTAGGGGCACATAGCCCAACCTATACGATCTCCCAGGGCTGATTACATGCCATCCCAGAGCAAAACCTCGAAAGAGCATTTGCCAGACGTCC
>LPNX010407960.1:45650-74837 GCA_001517045.1 Pseudotsuga menziesii | reverse complement strand
TAATCTTCTGATTCGCATCATACTTGAGCCCATAATAAACTGTACCCCTGCATGCTTTGCAACCATCAGGTGAACATGTCTCAATGTGTTCACAGCAAATCAAATATCTGGTCTCGTCTTCGTCAGGTACATCAACGACCCAATCATCTGATGATACATCGTAGCATCAACCGTCTCTGAAGAAGCATTACTCAATAGCTTCAGGTTCGATGCCATGGGTGTAGCCAAAGCATTGCAGTCCATCATCCCGAATCTCTTCAGGATCTCTACTGCATACTTCCCTTGTCCAAGGAAGATTCCATCTGTACTCTTCCACACCTCCATACCTAGAACAAAGTGCATCGACACATAAAAGGAGCATCACTGGTCTTCTGTCTTCAACCTTGAAGCAAAGGTTGGAATCCACTTTACTCTCAGTAAAGCCTAGAATCATCAGTAATCTGCCCATCCTGTTGTATCATGTTGAACCTCAAGATATTCTGTAGTCACTCCCTCTGAAGCGAAGCATCATACTCCCTCTGTCTTCTATGCTCTATGCACTGAAAACATTCTGTACCGGAGTGACAAGTAGCTTCCTATGCTACTAATCTTCTATGTGATCATCTAGTGTATAGACTTACATCTTCAACCTTGATAATACGCCCTGACATCATTCTTCTTGAACTGGAAGCTTCTGCATCAATGATGTCACTGCATTCATCATATTATTCTTTGTCTTGAAACTGTCGTCACTTGTTCTTCGAAACAAGTCTTCATTCTTCTTTGCTTGTAAGCGATTATGTATGCGATCTTTCCTACAAGTAAAAAGCATTTGTATGGTTAGAAACATTTCATAAGGAATATTTATATTGGTAAACACTTATGCATAAATATATGATCATGCAACTACTTTAGCCAATACAACATTCATCCATATCTCACTGAAACTTTCTAGATGCCTTCCATCCCTACCAAGACAACATTGAGATTTGCACTAATCCAATATGTCAGCAAAGAGGTTTCATTCTAGATAAGTAGCAATGGAGAATTTGTATAGCCCCATGAGCTACTTACCCATCACATACATATTAGTAGTATACTGTCATTAATGCAAACATCCTATCATGCATAATTCATCAACTGAATATAAACAAATGCATAACAAAATAATATCATGAAATGACAATTGAATACTTATCTTTATTTGTTTCGAGGGTAGACTCCTTCTTGAGCCTTCAGCTTCATCGTCTTCTTCATTCATAGTCGCATCATTTCTTATCCAAATGCTGAGGTGGATAAGAAGTTCTTCAAGAGTTGAGTTCTTCATATTCCTCATTGCTTGAGGGATCTTCTTTTCTTGATCTTCAATTGCTCCCATCTTCTCTTCTCTTCTTATGATTCAAGCTTCTTCTTCTTCTCAAAGTTTGCTGAAAGTAAACACTTCCTTCTAGAACACATTCCTTGAATGAATGAATTCCACGATCCTGGGAGGCCATTCAAGGTGGCCATCATCACTTCCGCATTCTTCACTTTTTCTTTTACCGCTTCAAGTTGTTCTTTGATTTGAGAGACTCTTATGACTGCATGGTCTCTGCATTCTGGATCTTCACATTCTTCAACTAGTTTCTTTAGGTCATATTCTAACTTTGTTCTTCTTGAATCCTGGAACAAACAATACTTCTTTCATTGTTAGAGACTTACCAGAGTCTAGCTTGTATGAAGATTCCCCACTACCTTTTATTGGATATTGGTAGTCATCTCCTAGTTTCACCTTGTGAGGTGATTCATGTTCTGAGAGTCTTACAAAGGATTCCTTGAATCTTGTCATATGTTTGGAAGCCCCACTGTCTTAAAGACAATCATCACTTCCATGAGTAATGTTACCTGTGAGAGCTGATATCAAAACATATTCATCCTCGCTTGAAGAATCTTCTCTTTCATATTTGGATCTCTTTCTGGATGGTTCATCATCCTCTGCAGCATGAGCATGATGTCTTCTTTGGCCTCGTCTCCCTCTGAAACTGGAACCTCTATGCTCATGTAGGTGTCCAATCCAGAGAGATAAAATACTTCTATGCTTGGAAGTTGTCAACTTCACCAATCTTATCATCAAGCTGATCACTTTGAAATGAGAACCTCAAATGGAAATAGCAAAGGATTAGATCTTACCGATTTGAGGTGTCCTCCCTTGTCCCGAAGTTTGCTGATCTAGGGTTTGTCGCAGAAACCCTAATTTTAAAAACTTAGAATCCTTCAGATCTGATTGGATGAATAGATAGATCTCTTCAAATGGAGCTGTCCAATGTACTCCTTTTCTGAAAACAGTGAAGGGAAACTCCCGGAACAGGAAGCCCTAATTTTCTGATTTCTTCTGCAGAAATGCCTGTTACTGTTTTTGTGATTTATCCGAAATTACTGATCCTCTATGTCTGAAATTTCTCACTGAGGTAACCTAGCATGTCTCTGATCCCACACCATAGGTTTCATCAGAATTGGTTTCACCATTTGGGAGTTATGATCATTTTCCCAAGGTGACCTGTTACAGGACTGTTCAGAACAGCGAAGTTGTACCGCATGCCACGTGTCACTGGTTCATATTCTGAGTCTGAAATTTGGACCATAGAAATTAAAGTCTGTACACTTTCTGGAACATTTTTAGGAATTTCATTTGGATCTCTGTAGCCCAAGATATTTCAGATCTCCCCAGGTGTCCTATTTATGGATGATTTCTGGAAGGGGCTGGAACCCTAACTTGGAGAGATCATATCTCCTGGAATACAGCGAATCCGAGGCTTCCCTTTGGACATAGTGTTCATTAGGATTTTGTCTTCAGCCCCTGCAATTTTAAGCTTCTGAGACGTTTCCAATCTCGGAATATAGTGACTGTACCAGAACTTAGCAGTTTTAGTATTTAGGGTTTTTCCTAGCTCAGGGTCAAACTAGGGTTTGACTTTCCTGGAGTTTCACCCAACCAAATTTATTGATCCAGGTCTCTAAATTTAGGTTTTGATGAGGAGAAAAATCCTATGCTGGTGTCACCCAAAAATTCCTCTTCTGTAGAAAGCCCTAATTTCCACATCGAAACTGGAAATGCTTGAAATTGAATTCCACATCGACAGAATGATGCACCATTTAATGGAGAGTCATCTTAGCATACTTTTGCTGAAAATATGTGGAGGAATATCCACAAAATAGGAAGCCCTAGTTCCTGTAGCTGCACAATGTCTTCTTCTCAGGTTAGCTCTGATACCATGTTGGTTTTTCAACATTTAAGGTAGCATTATGTTAGGATCTTTTTACTGAGAGAATAACAAGCACAGCAATAACATAAGCACATCACAAGAGACAAGAGACACAAATATTTTAGGAGGGGAAACCATAAATGGAGAAAACCCCTCAACTTCCTCTAAGATAGTATCACCACAAGATGTGATCCCAAAACAGTAAGATGACCTCCCAACACAATAGCAGCCTTCTGTATTCTGTCAAGACAAAGATTTCCTTCTCCAAAAGTGCGCCACACTTGAGAAAGCAAGAGAGCTAAGTCACAAGTGATAAATAGAGAGACTCTCACTCTCTATTTATATTCTTCTGTTGACTTGAAGTGCACTCAACCATGTAGGCTTAACTTATAATTAATTACTTGAGCCTACACCTTAATTAGTGTATAATAACCCAAGTGCCCCTAAACTATGGGGACTTACCTAATGACTTGATATGACTTGTTTACATTATTAATCCTCCCGATCGGAACATCAGGGCATGACCACATGACTCAAATACTTAATAGAAACATCCCGGAATAAACATCGGGTTACAATACATAAGATACATAGAAGAATACATTCCGAAGTTACATATACATCAACAAGAACTGTGAGGAGTATCCGGACCTTCTTGATTCAAAGGTAACACAACTTCTTGTAAGGTTGTTTCTACAAGTTCTTCCCAATCCCCAACTAGCACTGAGTCTTCTAATATAGGACGATCTTTTCTTTTATATTCTCTTCTGGGCAATTCAGGGATGATCGACAATCCTCCAATCTTCTTCACATATGCCCTGGTGTGTCTTCTCAGGTTATTAACAACCTTGTTGTCAACAGAAAACAAATGTTCTCTACTCCTTTCTTCTGGAATTGGATTATGAAACCCACTGCTTTCAGAACTGTTATCGGTGGAATAATCTCAGGAAAACAGGTTTCCTTGGCCAGCCATGCACTGGTGGCCCTCCTTCTAGCGCCAGAAACCGTTGAGGCCTGGAAAATTGAAGGCAACAACAGAAAGGGATTCTTCCTAGTCAACGTTCCCAACTAGCCCGTGACTGTATGGTATAGGGAATCCATCCGGTTTGCGGTCCGGATACCGTAGGTCAAGTAACAAAAAAAACAAAAGATTTTACCAGTTACAGCCCGGTCCACCGTGTATATTTTTTTATTTTTGACTTGAAGTATGATATGCACGTGCCTAATTAACAATGCAGGGTGATAAAGATGCAAAGAGTAGTCACAATGTGATGCGTAGGTTCTTACCTCTTGTCTTAGCACTCACAAGCATCCCAATCATGCAAGAAAATAAATACTAACTAAACTATCTCTAGAGAGCTAGGTATTAATTCATGAGTAATGCACCCCTGTTCATGTGTTATGGCAAATCACAGATAGTTGTTCTTATAACCAAACATATAAACATGAATAAAAGTATATATGATAAGATAACTCATCAACAGTTAAAACTACCATTACTCATAGTGGAAAAATACATCCTAAAGGTACTGAAGAACATTCAGACAAGAACATAGGTTCAAGAAATTAGAACCCTCTTACATCTAATGAGACACAGCCAAAAACGAAATAGTTCACATTCAACATTGCTCATTTAATCACATTGACATATTCCCCAGAGCACTTCTTCCAATAGGAAAAATTTGTAGTCTCTGGTTGTAAAACGAAATAGTTCCTCTTACAACCATTAAGTAATAAGCTTTTCTAGGGAAAAATCCCTCGTAAGTTCTAACTTTCACATATTTAAACTAAAACAGTTGACTGCCTCGGCTACCCACAAGCATGCGACCTTCCAGTTTCCCAAGTGCTTCATATTCCTCTATCTTTTATGTATGCACTCATGAACCATTTGGTAACCGATCAGTTTTTAGGTCTGCGCCTTTGTAGCTACTTATTTTGTCTTCTACTCCACTTGTCCTCCCTACGATCCTGCTGGTTTCAGCTCTACCTTCACCAAAAATCCCATATCCCTTTGTGACGTCGTAGTTTGACTAATCTATGAAAACCACCTGCAATCAAACGACGTGCATCATTCATCGGGATTGCATTCAAATCATATCAACTAAAATGGCTAAGCATTAAGAGAGGCCATGTACAATGTTATTTCCACAAGGCTTATCAAACGCCGGCACCACTACTTCGTCTAACTATGGGTTAGACAGAAAACACCCACGACAGGAAACGAGAACTCATTGGACGCTCAGAGCGTTGGCATCGGAAGCTAAAAGACCTGCCCCAGCCGCAACGGCGGAAGAGAAAGAGGTTACGAACATGCAACTGGAGGGCAGGAAAAATCCCAATCGGAAGTCGAAAGGACCTTGACAAAGCCACAAGAGAAAAAGTTCTAAATCGGAAGTCGGAAGGATATCGACATCGGAAGATGAAAGCTTTGCACAGCCGCAACGGCGGAAAAGAAAAGACTACGGGCAAGCAACTAAAAGATTGATACGCATCGGCTGGCGAAGCGCTTTACAATTCGGGTGCTTAGTTTCTTTGGGAGCCGCAACAACGGAAGAGGAAAAGACTACGGCTTCCAATCAAACAACAAAAAAAATATGCCCGATCGATAGAAAATATTAAGTGTTCAAAATCTTTTAAAATTCAACAGGGGTCAAAAATCTATTTCCCCTCTAGAACAACAGCCCTTTAACTAGCAGACCCAAACTTAAAATATGCAACCCAAAACAACTTCGAACACACGCAACTTTCGAAAACCAGGACGATTGTTAGCCTTCAATAATCATTCAAAAATAAAGTATGACCAAAACAATTCACGGATCCAAACGATTAAAACAATGCTAAATCATGGGGAGGGGACCAAAATTCAAGAAATTTTGGGAAAATAGTTGCAGCCGCAACATCACCTTTCGTTCTTATAATATCTTATCAATAACAAGCTCCAAACAAATTCAAAATGTGTTTTCTTTAAACACAAATTAGCATACTATCCTTTTAAATCTCTTAAATCAACATATATCATCAGATAAATTAATTGATGATAAAATTGATCATATATAAAATTTATGAGACTGACAGCTGCTAATTATCAAATTTATGAAAATGTTTCCATAAGCTTTTAATATGTCATTTGACTCTTCTACAATTGAGAGTACCTTCAGAATCGAGGATTCTGAAGGCACTCTTTTATAATCTTTAAAAGTTAAATGATAAAAGAGAGCTGATTCATTTTTCATTTCAACAAAAAGTGAAGGGGTTGTTGCTGACTGCCAACAAGGAGTAAAGAAGACCATTCAGGATTTTCACTTGTGTTTAAAGCTAGTCAAATTCATAATTTGCATTGGTCTCAATATTGTGCAAGGAATGTTGAAAAAAATAGAAGATCCTCATTGAGAATAACTCTTGTATTTAAAAATGACCTATTTGGTTGGACAAATTTGATTTTGAATTCCAATTCAGGCCTAGATATTTGAAATTTCTAGAATACATGCTTACTTCAGAACAAGCAAAACCTATGCTCAGAATGTTTTCTAGAAATCCAAATAAGATCAGAAAAAAGTAAAGATTGTGCTTCTTCCAAGCAAATTCCATATGAAGAATGGACTAGGAAATTATTGGGAAAGAAATTGATGTACCATAAGTCTTTAGATTAAGAGATTAAAGGCATAACTGAGTTGAAAACTATGAAGATCACAAAAAATGTCAACTTCTCAAAACTTCTCAACATCGTGAAAGTTGTCTACGTCATGATACTTGTCTATGTCCTGAAAGTTGTCTACTTTTCAAAACCTGTCAAGATATGGAACCCTTTTCATGCTAATGCACCTCTCTTGAATGAACTTCAACTATGACTCTAGAGTTCAATTGTAACTTTTAGAGACATTTTATGAAAATTGTAACAATGACATGAATAAATATTATGTGTTATAGAAAAATCATATCCTGCCATCTCATGGCCAAATTCTGTACCAGAGATAATTTAGAAAATGGTACCATCACTTGGAAAGATGGATGTTTTATGATGTGTAGTTATGTTATAGTGTTAAGTTCAGAAGGAGGATGAGTAATCCCCAAAAATATAAGAGTAATGATAGACTCGGGAAAGGAGAGGTGAGTTCATTGTTCAATTGTTAGAAGTACACATTTGCAGAAGTTGCATATGAAACCAATTGCTTTATAGAGGATTTTAGCATGTTTTTGTGGGAAAAGATTAAAAATAAATAAAAATAAAAACAACAAATAAATCTTGAAAAAGAATAAAATGTGAAGAAAACTTCTAAAATACACTTTAAAACAATCGCATAAGTTGCCTTTGTATAGTTTTACAATGTGCAGAGATTGTCCCAATCTTTCAAGCCCTTGATTTTGTGCATCTTTTTGCAAGTCTACAATTTTTTTTCCCATGATTAGAATTTTTTAGGGTTGATTTCCACACCATTTTCTTGTGGGATAAATCTTGCAATCAACTTCATTTTTTGTTCAAGTTTAGGTTTTATGTTTGTTTGCAGCATCAGTTTCCAAGTAAAAAACAATTTCCAACTTTTATATGGTTAGATTTAGAACCTTGTTACAAAAATCATCCAAGTCAATGTCTCAAGACAAACTTGTTGAGCACATAAAACAAATTGAATCAACTTGTTGACAATCCAAACTCACTACCATGAGTACTCATAGGTCATAATTTGACCAACAAGTACTTTCGCAACATATCGTCTCTCCAACTAAAAACTCAAGGATGGATTTATAAATATAATCCCTAAACATGAGAAAAAATGTCATTTTGGTCCATAAAATTAGCAGATACAACTCTTTGGCAATCCAAAGTCACTACCAGTGAGTACTCATGGGTCATACTCTGACCAACAAGTACTTAGTGTGTTTTTCACAGGTCAGCATGTCGACTCACAAGCCCAAATAATTAGTGTTGTGGGTTTATTAATTTATAACACAAACAGGGGAAATTTTCCAATTTGCTAAACAAAATTAGTAGATGGTTTACTAAGTCCAAGTCAAACTCCTAAACTTTAGGCTCCACGCCAATATTTTTGCTAATTTGAGTTTTGTAACACTGCCTTAGCCAAATATGTTGTATGTTTGTAATTAAAATTTACTTATTTTTCTCTTTTTATTTTGAAATTGACTATGTAGAGAGGATCATGCATGTGTTATAAATAATGGTATAACCCAGCTCTCCACCTAGTCTAGATTCCCATATTCCATGCAAATCTATCAACGAAGGATATTCCAATGCATCCTAGTGCTACATTGTTAAATATTACTACTAGAAGGATGATTTCTCTACTTCCTATAAATTGTTGAAAATAGTTGCATTTGTTTTATTTGTACACTTTTAGCCAATTTCATGATGCATATTTCAAACATAAGGCTCAGTATTTTGATTCCTTACACTATCCAAGGTTCTCATAAAAGGTAACTAGTTAAATATCCAAATAAAAAATTAGGGATACAAACAAAATCCAAATAACATAAGGAAAGGTGTTTATAATAATCCAGACAACCATTTCATCTTGATCCACAATTGGAGAGGCACTTCCAATAACAACATTTTACTCTCCAACTTCAAAATTGCATCCTTAATGAACTTAAAAGATAGACACGTCTTTCCATTAGCATCATTCATTTCGGTAAGCATGCCAAGGTGGTGAGTATATATTCATTGAAACAAGACAATACTTCAATTTCAGTTTTCCAATCCATTCAATGAGCTGCATATTTAACTTTTATAATTCCAACATCCTCTTTTAGAATTTACATGATGCAATTATTCATACAAGTAAAAACTTGTCCTTCCTACCTGATAACACTTATCACACCTTTGTTAATGATTCACACATTGCATTATATTAGGCCACTTACAAAGAAATGCATGAATCTAGATCCACTTTCTGTTGATTCCTCATGGATTGAAATGACAAAATATTGTGCACAAAATATTGAAGGGGGGTATTAGAGAACTACTACTTTTGAATTGGATCTTGTTTCAATTCTAGCCATCTTCTTATTGCATAATTAAGAATTCCATTATCTTTTCAATCCCCCAATACAAGGGTTACCATAACAACCAATAAATCCTAAGTTGTTATTAGCTATTTTGTCAGAATAAATCAAAACTAACGATCACGTAATTTAAATCCTTTGAAGCATGCTCATTGTAGGAACTAAAGAACAATGAAAGCCACATCGATGTGCACTTCAACTTCTGAAAAAAACAAAGTAACACCCATTTGGTTATGAACCTAGTGGTCAAAACCTATGTAGGTGAAAATGCCTCCTCCATCTGATTTGTGCTCTTTGTTGGGGAAGAATCAATATTCTATTCAATGCTCAACACACATTCTACCAGATTATAACCCATCGCATATCAAAAGAACTTCATTTTTAAATCCATAGTGAAGAAGTTGAGATTTTCTATAATTCCCCATCCATAAAATTACACCATTGGTTGGATGAAAGAGGGGGAAAAGCTCGGATTTACAAAAAAATGCAAGTTACCAAAATCCATCAATCCATTCCACATTGAAGTCCCCATTCAAGTCACCTCCATTTAATGTCTAGTTAAAAAAAAGGAAGATTAACAATGGTTGAGAAATACTTTGACTCGTTCAGCCATTATACAACAATGTTGTATTCACTCCATTCCATTTTGTATCTTTCAAATAGTAATGTGTCCAATGCTGGGATAATTCTGGACATGCTTTCACCTCCTAACACCTTAATTGTTGGATCTAAGCTAATTCTAGGAAGCTATCAACACTTCTGGGTAGTTCTAGGTTAAGTTAGGACATTATTGGGCATGCATTTGTCATCAAATAGTAGTAAAACATCATCATCTTGAGTTTTGGGTTGATTTTGGGCCTTGTTTGTAGCCTCCTAGTAGTAGTAAGCATCCCAAGTATCATATCTAGGAAACTATGAGGATTAATAATAATTATCAGGTTTGACATCTTCTCGGCATGGTTTGAGGGTTAATAATAACTATCCTACAATAAAAGCCTTCAAAAACATTCTTCCTAATGTTAGAGTGTGCCAAGTAGTGATCCAAAGACAATGCATTCTTATAGTAGCAATGAAGAATAAATCTGGGGGGCAAAATGTTAGCATTCTAGGGAATCCATGTTGGCCCTAAGACAAGCACACAGTGAGCCTACTTTTCAGACCTATTTGAATTTTTTCACCATCTAATAAGCAGTAAAGAGAGATGTGATATTTTCAGCCCAGACAAAAATCCTCTAAATCAATAGGCTAACTATGTTATGGCATCATTTTGCAACCATATAGAACAACATGAGTTTTTCTACACTACACTCCAATTTTAAGATGGAAAGCAGCAAATTCAAGGCATGTTCTAAGCCCCCATACACCATTGATCAACCTTTGGAGAGGTCATTTTGAGGAGACCAATCTATGATACTTTGTCTATGGAAATCATTCATGTTTGGAGAGAATTTATGCCTTGTTCCTAGATAGAGTTTTTCCTTAGAGAGGCTTCATATGCAATTATAGCACTTATATAGACCTTGATAAGATTATTTTTAGGGGTTGAGGGGGCTTACTTCACTCTTGGTGGTGGTCTTTGGCATGTAGAGGGGCATAAATGGGTAAGATTCTATACCTTTGAGGGTTATTTATTACACCTTCCTTTGGAGAGATAGCTTTGGATACATCTCACACTCATTCATGCCTTGATAAACACTTATGGGCCCTCCTTGGAGAGTGTTCAACTATTGGAGGGATTTTGTCCATTTGGAAGAGGTCTTTTCACCTTGATGGGAATTTCTTGTTAGTTGGAGGTTGCTTATGAAGCTAACATGTAAACTTTGACCTCAAACTCTGATGCATCCTTTCTTCCTTTAGCAAATTCTTGAGAAGAAGTTGAAATGCATTCCTCTTTGTTATGTGAACACATTATAGATGTCCGATAGACAAAGAGAAAGTAACCATCCCCTGAAATGCAAGCATTTAAAAAAAATTAAGAGAGATTAATATGCTTAGGTTTCATCAAAGGATGATTATGAAGTTCTACCACCCTAACTCTATTTGTGTCATCAACTAGAAGCAATTATGCTTTCCCAGGAATACATTGCATCCATATTATATTTTTACTCCTATAAAACAATTCCAGTAGAATTTCTACAGTTGTCCAGTATATATTCTAGAATTATTGATTAAACATGTATATTAAAACCTTGGATACCTGATCATCATGTAAATCCAGGAATGGAGTACATTCATCAAAAGCAACCAAATCAAAACCCCATTTAAATGTGCGAATAAGATTGCTCCCACATAGAAATGGTCCTAGTTTTGGGGAAATGTACAAGTTCAACCTATTAAGTACTTTGTCATGGATAAAAACCAACAACTAGCTAGATATCAGGAAACAACACATTTTCCTTCTACTATCATAAGTTATGAAAGCACAACTACTTAGACCACCATGGACACTTTTGTAAAGTGTTTATGTGTTCCCTTTACAAGTTATTTTTTAGCACAATAATACTTGGAGCCTCTGTTATTTCCTTGAGGAAACCTTCCAAAGATTGGAAAAAGGTTGAAATATCCATTTCATGCCAATATGGATTTTTTACTGTTCATAAAGAAGCCAGGCATAGTTTAATAAGTGCATAAATAAGCTAATGTTGACTTTTGCTAAGTGAACTTCCATATACAATATATATACAACATGCTAGAACTTCCATATACAAGATAGAATAAGATTTGGCCTCATAATGATGAGGAAAACTTAGAAAGCAACATTTGATTTAATTTTAATCCAAATGTATTTGCAAGCATATCCATTTTAGATGGGTGCCTTTTTTAAAATTAGGAAGTTGAGATAAAAGATTTATATTCTACAGTAAGATATTATTGGTTGAGGTCAATCCTTGTCAAGAGCATCCAAATTTTATTACTAAACAATGCACTGTAAATATCTATTACTGAATAATATGAAATCAAGCAGATAGGAAGTGAAATTTGCATGTCAATCTAATCTCGTGTTATGTCTTTACATACGGCTGTAATAAACCAACACAAATCCATGTTAACTCTAGACCAATCAAGTGCTAAAAGGGATTAAAGAGTTAATATGAATGCACTTTTTTTTTGTGTGTGTGTGTAAGAATGAATTATTATTAACGATATGTTTTTTTTCTTTTTATTAAACTCAATTAAATGTGAAAACACTTCCTCTTTAATTTGACCATGTAAGCATTACAGACGAGATGAGAATAGGACATAAATTACAATCTCTTCCATAATAGGCTATAAAAAGCACCTCTCAATGGAAAGTCTCATCCTCAATGCTTAGGGATTTCAGACATGAGTTTCCATTCTACCGCCAATTCCTAAAATTAACATTCAATTCACAACTTCATTATACAATGTTTGTGGAAACACTTCTCACAATTTATTCATGTGATGTTTGTGATATAAATTTTAATTTTCTCTTGTACCTCAAAAAGGCCTATACCATGAACCATTTCTTTAACACAATTTGCAGGAGCATACTCCAAGTTTTTCATTAAGGCTTCCAAGTGTCCAGTGCTATTATTGGATTTTCTCTAGGTAATATTGCTTCAAGTTGCAAGTTATTTGTACTTCAAAATCATCAAAGAAAAACTTGAAATTTTCCCTGGGCCTTTAGAAGGGCCCTTCCACTATGAGATAGCTAGGGAAATCATTGAACCAGTCATTATAAACATCCCATAACATAGTGTAGAACAACTAGATCCAATATCTTACGTATTTGACCATTTGTTTCCCCACAAACATTATAGTGACATGATGGATCCCTCTTCCCATTTTCATTGAATGGAAACAATTTTTTAATCTCCCATACTTGCATTGATTGTGCCTACCATATTTATAGTCCACCATCAAACAATTTATAGTCTATCAAATCTTTTATCCTTCTAGCCTACACTGCAATGTTGTCACTTTTTGTAAAAATTCCCTAAGCATAGACGGGGTATAGTTTGTGGGGACATCCTTAAATAAGTTTGTGTCTGAGGTTATGAAGGGTCTATATGTGTTTTTTTTCTTTTTTTGTTGGGTGTCTTTATTCTCTTTCTTATCATGTAGCTCTAGGCCATATAGAGCTAGCATCTTCAAGACTGAACTGTATGTACCCAAACCAATCCAAAATGGTTGGAAGGATCGATATGAATTGATTTTGGGCCAAAATCAAGCAAAAAACCCCAATTTTAATAATTATTCCCAAGGTGGGACAATAAAAGGCTTCTAGAGGCCTTATGGAAAATGACAATGGGTCAATTAGGTTCTGTCCAATCCAACTAGACTAGTAGGACAGAGTGTAATGAGAGCAATGGTGACCATGACAAAAGTAAATGAAACACATGATCATAATTGCTTTCTATTAATCCAATAAAATTTCTTCTCCCTTTTTATTTCTCATTCTTTTACTTTTATTACCTCTCCACCCATTAATCAAGTGCATACTATTAACCTTTTTAAAAATACATTTTCTCATTTTACATTTCCATGTTACTATCTGTCCAAAGTTCTGAAACTAACCACACCCCCATTCTCCTTAGACTTAACAACTTGTATTATTTAAAAGGTCACTCTAGTTTTATTTATACCTCCTTTTAGGTTATTAAAAAATTCATTCTAACATTTTATTTTATCCCTTTCTATTTCCTAATATTTTTGTTTTATCATTTCTAAGGTTTACCAAGCTTAATAGGGGTATCAACCAACCATCACAAAATCACAAAGGATTCACAAACTGGGAAAAATCACGGTGAGAGGATTTGGATATAAAGGATTAAGTGTTGATGGTGTAAGATATTAAAATTTTCATCATAAACATGTTTCAGTGTAGCAAGCCTATTCTAGGAATAAATCTCCCTATGTACTCTGCACAATCTCAGTCCTTGGTAGTTGTTGCAGGTGTACATCTACAACCCACACCATAGAGTCAATCCAAAATTCTAAGTGTAAAACAAGTAATGACTTTAACTAAAGCCATCTAATGTACCTACTTTACCTTTTTATAATATTTAGAAAATTAAAAGTAACAAATTTACAATTTTTCCATTGTGGAAGGGGTATTCCATTGGGTAACAAGTAAATAATATCTAATGGTGCAAATTTATCTTTTTGACGGGTTCCTATTCAATCTAGATTTCCCATCTGTAAACTTTTTTCGTTTCATAGGTAGTCGATGTGATCAACTCAAGTGATATCTCTTTAAGCTAAAATATTGCAATGACACCTAACAAGCTTCTTGTGCCATAAATGTAGGAACACGGTCTGATATATCTCAAAGCAGATACATTCACCAAATCTTAAATGACATCTTTATTATATAAGTGTGGCAATGAAGTATCATGCATCCAAATATTGAAATGATATATTGAAACAAGATAAATCTCGTTTTTACTTTGGTCAATCTCATTTAAGGACAACCTCTTGTACACACAAGCTAGATAAGTAGTGTAGAGGTGATACTTAAAGAGAGAAAGAAGGTACATTTGTAATTTGCACCAATTTAATTGAATTGGTTGAGCTCATACTAATTTGATTTCCACTTAGTTGAAACAAACCTTAGTAGAGATTCACATTATTTCTTAGCAAAGATACTATAGTATTTGATGTCATTTAAGTTGCATTTAAAAACCATAAAGACTCTTTAGATCGAACTTCTCAAGATTTTAACAATTGTGTTTTCAAAAAGCTTAATGTAAAATTTTGAAGTAACCTTTATAGAAATAAGTTATTGGAAATGGTGCTGAAGAGAGTCTCATGTCTTGTATTGAAATACAATAGGACAAAGTCAAGAATTTTAAGGAGCAATGACTTACAGTTGTAAGTTGTTGATCGTGCAAGTTTGCATCCATACTTCATTGTTAGAAGTGGATATTTTAATATTTTACATTCATTTTTCTAATAGGGTTAAGAGAAAGGAATGGATAAGACACTCAAACCTGAATTCTGCAATTAACTAGAGATTTAAGATGCAAGATGATTATGTTCCAAGTCAATTTTGTTGCCAAGTTATTAACTTGAGAGGATGATAGAGTACAATTGTATGACATAATAAAGAAATTATGACATTATCATGCTCAATACTATTCACCATAATAGCTTGTAAGGGAACATACCTAGCACAATCATAATTATTTTATGAAGAGTAAATTGGGACGTTGGATTGAACAACTATGAATTTGTATTGTAAAGGTGGCCTTTCCATGACATTTAATATTTTTCTTTATAAATGAATTAGGTTTTCATAAAAATGGATGTATTCATGGGTCATGGAGGCCATCTAATCCATCCCAAACAACTTATTTCCTCAACCTAATAGTTCTTAGGTTTCTCTTGATATGACCAGAATTGATGAGGTGGAGTGGTTAGATGAAGCGGTGTACAGGAGATGAAGCATTTATGCTGAAATTTTAGAAGTTATTATGTATTTATTTTGGAGTGGTATCATCATACAATTCCATTCCTATGTAGTGTAGTTCTAGCAACCAATGTTTTCAAATGTGGACATCTTGGCTTGGCTGCATTGAACACATGGTGGTTGTGGGTTTAAGGTACATCAGAGGAAATTTCAATTTAAAATGGGCCTTCCAAAACTAATAGAAATTCCATGTCACCATGTATTACTCAATCAAAATGCTTTAAAATTCAAAAGGGGAGCACCTCTTAAACAATTTTTTAATATAAATTTCGAGATAGGTATCATAAAAAAAACTATTTTCTTTGCTTGTATTTTTTATATATCTCCCTGTGTTTTTACTAAAATTTCGATTGAGAGAGCTCGTTGGATGCAGAATTAAATTCCGCATCCAATGAGTACCCACATGACATAATTTTGACGGGCCCCTCTACCCCAAAAACAATAAATACCTGAAAAACGTGATGATGACATCATCATCACGTTTTTTCAAGTATTTATTGTTTTTGGGGTAGAATGGCCCATCAAAAGTATGTCGTGTGGGTACTCGTTGGATGTGGAATTTAATTCCACATCCAACGAGCTCTCCCGATTGAAATTTGAGTAAAAACACAGTGAGATATGTCGAAAATACGAACAAAAAGTAGTTTTTTTTCTTTTCTTCCTCCAAAATTAATAAATATTATTTTATTATTTTAACTATTATTTTATTAATTTTCCTTACTAGGTCCATTTTGATTTGAAATTTCGTCTAATGTATATTGGCTACATATTTGTCAAGAATGTGTAATACAAATCTAAAATTTTCAAGTTGGAGAGTCTCTGTAGGGCCAATAACCCATCTTCCCCAATTGAGGTGCACATCATCAAAAACAACAACTCAATTGAAGGACATGCAACAATTGCAACAACCAAGCAGTCACCATGAAGTAAGCTACAATTTCAACAAACTTTGTTAATATGGGCTTCCTCATTAACAAAAGACTAATATATGAGGTTAAAAGAGACATGTCCATAAACAATTTTTAAGATAACCTACAGAAGGAAACATCAAGTGAGTGTCGTTGTGGATAGTCAATATCTACTTGAGGTAGAACACATCAAACAGGGGCATGGTGGAAATTGATAAAATTCAAAATTAGTGAGTTTCAAGAGCAATCTAACCCATATCAACCCCTGTCAGTGTTATGACACTGAGGTAACAATGAGCCTCACCGCCATGAAGGGAAATAGGTTCAAAAGAAGAAGGAGTAGGAGCATATTTATATCCACTTGTCCTGGCCAAGAATGATAAAACAATTATGTATATAATATTTTGAGATTCCACCTATTAGTTTATGACCTAGGCCTTGGATATTTCTAAGAAATTCAATCCTTCTAAAGATGTTGATGATGGATGGGACTAGCCATGGATGATGCTTCCTGGTCACTTGATGTGGGTAAAACCCTAATGACCACCCTCATGATTTTTGGAATCATTATATCTTAGTGTTCATCAATGGGATGCTTTCCCTGTGGCCTTTAGACCATGGTATTTTGGTGACTTTAGAAATTTGTTTTTGCATCTCTTTGAATTTGGATGTTTTCACTATTAAGTTTTTAATGGTTATATAATATCTAATAACATTTAGCATCATAACATCATAACCATATACAAAAAGATTACAGAAAGAAAGACAAGCACAACCACACAAAAGAACACAGATTTATCCTGGGAAATCCTCACGGGGGAGAAAACCCACCAAAACTTCCTTGATATAGACTTCAACCAAGTACAGCGTAAGACCCAAAGAATAACACTTATAAGACCACAAGAATAATCTTGGACTGCTTCCTATCTCCCAGATGGACTGCTCTTTCCCTCTGTTGCGCAACTGTTGAGCTATACTACTTGTTCAAATGAGGGAGGCACCTTTCCTATTTATACAGATCTACTGAGAGGTTTAATAACCCAACTGGGTTGACTTCTCCTTGCTACCAGGGACAACATTCCTTGGAAGACTCAAAAATACATTTTAATAATACTTTAGTGGGTACTACTGACCTGACTTACAACAAAGGCTTTACCTCAAGACTTTACATGACCAATTACATCAATGCCATCCCTAACTGGAGGAACAACGTCTCCAAAAAGGGTAATAATAATAATAATAATACAAAATAGAATATCTTTCGTAGTTACATTTCTTTAACACTCCCTCTTAACAAGGAAGGTATTCTACAACAATACAATTTGTACAACTGACTGGTGAATCTATATGTCATAGGAATTTTTCACAATTACATCAACATCATCATCTTTGGCATCATCTCAAGCATCATTATCTCTGACACCATCTCGAGCATCATCATCTCTAGCATCATTTTGAGCATCGTCATCTTTGCCACCATCTCGAGCATCATCTCTTCCATCATCTCGAGCATCATCATCTCTACCATCATTTCGAGCATCACCTGCACTATCAATATATAGATACTGAGCTAAATCACCCACGACATAATGAAATGATGGAACATCATCATCTGTAACTCAATGTAGGAACTCGTCCGCAAGTAAATGCAGGACCAATCATCATGGACTATCCTCAGCCTATTAGTTCTAGGACCACTCTCAAGAGACTGTTCTTATCCATGGAACCTGTTATCACCAAAATTATAGTTGCCCCTATGAGGTGGATCCAGGATGGATGGTAGAGGGATGGGAAACTAAAGAGGTGGAACCAAGATAGCCTGAACTCCCAAATGGATGTTTGTCACGCCAATCAAGGAAATCTTCACTTTATGTTGTCTTAGCCCAAGACAACAATGGGGGATACCCAGATCTACTCCCGACAGGAGAGATCAGACCAAAACACTAGATCAAATCAAATGAAGTTGAAGTACGTAAAGTGTAACGTGAAGTAAACCCTAGATCTATGGATGAAGTCACAAGGTAAGTTAGGGTTTGGATCAGGGGTTAATGAAGTGTGAAATTAATCCAAGTTTGAAATACAAGTGACTTATGAGCCCTTCTACTAGATCCAGAATCAAGGTACTAGCAAATGATGACAATATCCACTTCCTTGGGAAACGTGACCAATGCAGGGAGGGTAAGAACAAGATTGGGGCTATCTAGTACCACAGGATAGACTCGAAGTAAGGTATAACAGTATCAAAGTACTCAAGCCTTAGGGACAAGATCAAATCGCAAGAGAAAATGGCCAATTGAGGGATCACACTAGGGTTTAGAGAGCAGTGCCTTGGGATTTGGGCCAAATGGAGTCACCTAAGAAAAACGTCTAGGAGGACCCACTTAGGGTTTGACCCTAATGGTGCCAAACTGTTATCATCAAACTTGTAGTTGCTCCTATGAGGTGGATCTGGGATGAACGACAGAGGGATGGGAAACTAAAGAGGTGGAACCAAGATAGCCTCGACTCCCAAATGGATGGTTGTCACTCCAATCGAGGCAATCTTCGCTTGATGTTGTCTTAGCTCAAGACAACAATGGGGGAGACCCAGATCTGCTTCGAACAGGAGAGATCAGACCAAAACACCAAATCAAATCAAATGAAGTTGAAGTACGTATGGTGTAAGGTGAAGTAAACCCTAGATCTATGGATGAAGTCATAAGGTGAGTTAGGGTTTGGATCAGGGGTTTATGAGGTGTGAAATTGATCCAAGTTTGAAATACAAGTGACTTATGAGCCCTTCTACTAGATCCAGAATCAAGGTACTAGAAAATGATGACAATATCCACTGCCTTGGGAAACGTGACCAATGCAGGGAGGGGTAAGAACACGATTGGGGCTATCTAGTACCACTGGATAGACTCGAAGTAAGGTATGACAGTATCAAAGTACCCGAACCTCAGGGACAAGATCAAATCGTAAGAGAAAATGGCCAATTAAGGGGTTGTGCTAGGGTTTAGAGAGCAGTGCCTTGGGATTTGGGCCCAATGGAGTCACCTAAGCAAAAATTTCAAGAGGACCCACTTAGGGTTTGACCCGATTTACAAAACCTAGAAATGGTTTGCCAAAAGATCAAGTGGTTTGATCTATAATATTTTTTGATTTTTTATATTTAGGGTTTTGACATGAAAATGAAGATGCCAATGGATTGATATGAAGAAAATAAGAACTAACCTATGGATCTTACTTGGATAACCTTGTAGATGCCTTGATGATGATGATCTATGTCGTCCCGATCAATTTGAGAAGATTTGGAGGAAGCCTCTATGTAAATCGATTTGCTCAAGGAAGTCAATGCACCCTGTCTCTTGCACAACAAACATCAACCATATCAGATTTGATGCATAAATATAAATGAACAAATGCTATAGAAAAATAGTAAGATGAAATCATAGTTCACAATGATACTAATGAAAACCCCCTGATACAAGTGATGCCAAACAAGCGAGTTGAGGAAGCCCTACAAAAACGCCCAAGTGATGTCGCCCTCCTATAGACAAAACAAAGTTTCCATGAAAATATAGATCTCACCACAAATACTCAAATGTTAGAAAGCAATAGAATTTTCAATCACCATCAAAGAGCACTAGGTGCAAAGGATACCCAAGAATTTCCACAAAGAAAGTTTTTCTATTATCCATATTTCAAGAGCCAATGACCCCTTTATAATGAGAAGCTCTCTCATTTAAATAGGAATGAGAGATAACAAAATACTAACCACCTTTCAAATGGATGGCTAAGATTAAAAGATCAAAATTTTCTAATCAACGGTTGAGATGAGCTCAACATAAAGTACATGGATCAATACAATAATATAATATATCAATGGAGTAAATCACCCTAGGAGAGGGGATCCCACTCAATAAAAATGAATAAAGTTGATGGCGGGTTTAGGGGGTATTAACTAAAACCCCTAGTGTGTCCCCATGGCACAATAAAATTAAATATAAATTTTAAATGCAAAATAGTGCCTCTCTGAGAAAATCGTGAGCCTCCAAAAGCTCCATAAAATAATAAAATATGTTGAAGAGATGGATATGGGTCCATCCAAGTGCTGGAACTAGTGGAGAAGGAGTGGAAGACATCACACTCATCATAAAAACTCATATGATGCCATTTCCTTACCTCAGTAGCCCAAATCGAATTCTTCAGTAGCCATTTTTATTATTTTTAATCTGCCTCGGGAACCTTGATATGGCCCAAACTTCCTCCTAGAGTGCCAGCATTGTCAAACTGATCCCACCAGCCACTCTAGGACGGGGGTAATATGGTAGGAACAACTGGCTGGACCACCCCCTCCTCATACAGTTCCCTATTTGAACCAATCAAATCACCTCTCTGCTTTGATAGGCCATTCAACATGACGAAACTGCACCAGAATGGTACACAGAGACAAATCATCATTGTAACTGCCTAGACATTAGAGGAAATTTTCAACTCAAAATGGGCCTTTTAACTCTAATTCAAATTCCATTTCATGATGTGTTAGCCAATGAAATTGCTTTAAATCTAAAATACTGTATAGGTTTTAAACACTTTTTTCATATAAATTTGGGGATAGGTACATAAAAAAACTACTTTTTTTGTTTGTATTTTCGACATATCTCCCCATGTTTTTACTCAAATTTCGATCAGGAGAGCTCATTAGATGCAGAATTAAATTCCGCATCCAATGAGTACCCACTCGGCATACTTTTGATGGACCCCGCTACACCCAAAAGAAATACCCCCCGTTTTTTCAGTTATTTCTTGTTTTTCGAGTAGCGGAGTCCGTCAAAAGTATGTCGAGTGGGTACTCGTTGGATGCAGAATTTAATTATGCATCCAACGAGCTTTCTCGATCAAAATTTGAGTAAAAACACAAGGATATATGTCGAAAATACAAACAAAAACATGGTTTTTTTCTTTTCTTCCTCCAAAATTAATAAATATTATTTTATTATTTTAACTATTATTTTATTAATTTTTTTTAGGAGGCCCATTTTGAGTTGAAATTTCCTCTAATGACTGAAAATAAATTGTCTCATTGGACTCATGGAGCCCAAGCCAATCTAAGGTGCATACTCATACACCCTACAGATCTTTGCATGATCATGTACAATATCCAATACGCCCAAAAAGATAGAATAATAATTTGTAAATGATCAAATAATCAATAATATAACCCAGGATAACATCAATCTCCGGCAAGTGTTTAGAGGTTAACACATGCTCTACAAATCATTCAAATGACAATTATAACAAGTAGCAATTATTTCACTGGAGATCTATCAACCAAATATAGAGTTTCTTTAATTAATTGTAACTCAGACCAGACTTTCAAGACCATATTCACTTCATAGTTGTAATCATTTTGCTAGTGAAAGGTGAAGGCAAAAAATCAAATGGTTAGGCTAAAGGGTGATTACCAACTTGACACTGTGACACTTTTGATATGGAAAGGGGATACTCACTCTAGCATATGTCGGACAAGCAACAACACAGGGGATGGCAGTGTCTCGCAAATGGGTAAGTTACATTAAGAGGTGTTTATTCACCTTGACAAATGCTCACAATCCAAATCAAATACAAATGAGGCCAACAATCTTTAGATATAACTTTTAAGAACCATTGTTTTACTTTTCATGAATGGGCTTTCTACAAGATATTCATTTCATTTCCACATACATTGTATTGATGGCAGCATTATTTGTTTCAGGTTTCACCAACACAACCTAGGAAACTCAGAGCTGAGACACAAATAAACAAGGAAGCTTATCCAACAAAGAGGCTTCAATGGGGAAAAGGCCTCCAACCTTCCCTACTAAGCTTTCAGCTAGCACGGAAGTCCACACTTTAGCCTTAGTTCACTTGAAAGTCATTCAAACCTAAATATTAATGTACTCCTCAATAATTCCGACATACTTCTTCCATAAAAAGTTACGGTTCGAGCACTCCAAAATCACAATTTTCAATAATTAAAATTTATAATTTCAAGAGTCTTTCAACCTACAAACAACCTTAAAATACCAATATCACATACTCCAACTAATAATAATAATATATTATCTAAGTGTCTTATTTATTATTTACCACTAATTTTTAATAACTATTTCAATTATTATACTTCACTCTATAATATTAATTATATTAAAACGACTTAATTTATGATATAATTACCTTATTTATTATTCGTCACTATTTCTGATAACTAATTCAATTATTATACTTCACTCTTTAACGAATTGTTTTCATTAATGTGAATATAAATAATCATTAAAGGTTTACATTTTTTTAAGAATGTAGTTAATTTTTTTTGTTATTCAAACAATTAAAAGACCCAATAAACTTGTTGGTATTCAAACCGTTAAGACCCATTAAAAACAAGATAACGGGTTAAACACAACTTCACTTAGTCACATCACAATATCTTTCTTACAAGATAACGGGTTAAATGCAACTTCACCTAGCCACATCACAATATCTATCTTTTACTCATGTCAAACAAATTTCTCACAATTTAAACACATCGACCAAAATTATCAACATGTTAATGGTCACGTCTCTTGGAACAGTTTCCAAAAAAGTAAATAAATATAACGTTCACTTATTTGGTATGATTTTGTAAGAGTATGGTCTAAATCCTTTGGGGGGAATTGTTAGATAATTATTATTATATGTAATAATAGTACATTAATATATAATAATATCCCATCAATTTCATAGTATTGTTATTAAGTTTATTAAAAAAATCCGTTCCCTCCTACTCGAGTGCTTGAGTTACATCGAATTTATTTGTTTGTAATGTTGAACTTCCACGAGGATTTGCAAATATCAAAAACAATACAATTATCAAAAAAATTCTTAAATAGCATTTAAGATTTGAGATGACCTTCACGTGATGGGTAGTTGTGGATGTGTCTGGTG
Organism: Pseudotsuga menziesii; assembly: GCA_001517045.1. Classification (NCBI taxonomy): domain Eukaryota; kingdom Viridiplantae; phylum Streptophyta; class Pinopsida; order Pinales; family Pinaceae; genus Pseudotsuga; species Pseudotsuga menziesii. Next base: position 51,315 of record LPNX010407960.1, on the reverse strand, counting down.
TCTGAAAAAATTTTCCCACAAAAAAAAGCTATGCATTTTCCCCATTTTGTCCGGTGTCTGCAAAACTTTTCCTGCGAAAACCAACTATGCATTATGCCCAATTTTAGTTAATAATCTTGGTTTTTGGTTTCTTGTTGGGTGCTTAGTTACTACACCGTTTTGTTCGTGGTTTGTTGGCGTGTCTCGTTCCTGCTCTTGGTCTGTCTCGTCTACCCACCCAGCTTGGTGATCATGGGTATGTTGAACTCTTACCTATACTATTGATTTTTTCACTGATACAATGAAAGTAAATAATCACAGATATAGATTTACTCCCTAATAGTGTCTTGAAGGATTTTCTACGAGCTTTATTGAGTTATGAAGACACGAAATTTGTCTATAAGGATCCTCTTTTCGCTTCTCTCACAAATATGTCATAGCTGCTTCTACTTCAGCCTTTATGTGCAAGTATAGATGATGTGCTTTCTCCTTGTCCTGAAGCTCATTCTTTCTCCCGGAGTATAAGGACCAATAAAATCTGGTTATGTATATTTATCAATAACAATGGCATAAAACAATCTGCAATGTTAATGAATTGAAGCAGAAATTACTGAAATAAAATAGATTGTAAAGATCCTTGGAAATTAAAGTAGGAAACACAATTAGTGAGATTTCTAGAAGCGACAGAGAAAGCACATCCATACATCCAGAAATACATGCCATAAAAGCAGTTTCAAAGAATATCACTACTATTTTCATGCTCTTCTCTTTTAATTTGGATGAACCCAAAAGAGAAAAGCACATTCATTTATTGAGAAATAGAGGCCCATAAAAGCAGTTTCAAAGAATATCACTGATATTTCATGCCCTTCTCTTTTAATGTGGAGGAACCCAAAAACAATTCATGGAAACTGGCAAAGATGTATATTTCAATGAATATTTATCTCCACTTGACATATACACGTATTGGCACTCACAAGCATGGATAAAATAGTAGTACTCTTATACCTGCAGTTGTGATGGGTTTTCCGAATAAATAATAGAGCCTTCTTGGGATTTTTGGAGCGAACCCTGGAATATACAAATTCTGGTTTGAAATATCCCCAGGCATGCCACTCATGTTGATTCAATCCATTAGTGATAAAAATGAATAAAACAATACTTTTTAAGAATAGACTTAGTTTCCATGAACAAAAGTGAGTGAACTTACCTACATGAAAGAAAATGAAATTTAAAGATTGTTCCTATAAAGTATTAGATTTTGATTTTATATTGAGCAGGACAGGCTCAAGGTTCAAACATAACTCCATCCTTATAAGGAAACCCATGTTCTGAGTCCTGACCATAGCTTGGGAGGTTCACACTAGCCCCTTGTTACAGATATTTCAGTTAAAAATTCTACGAATCAATTTTTTTCTCTGTTACTTCCTTGTATGCCTTTAACTTCTTTCCTTTCCAAATGTTATGCTTTTGATATATGAAGCATCATTACTAACAAAAATAATGAAGAACACCTTTAAACTTTCCAAACTGGAAGTACTTGCACTATGCACCCCACATGGATGGTGTTATAGCTAATTTTACCACTCCAAGTGAATCACACTTTTATGGCCTTCCCTTGTCCCTCTACAGACTCCTTAGACCCCTTGGACCATTTTTTGTCCTTTGATGTTTCCTTGACCATCCCTAAAAACACGTGAAAAATGATACACGTGACTTTTAAACCTATAATTGCGTATATACACGGTTTTGACCCCTAAAACCACATACATAGGGATGTGTGCATAATCCAAATCCTTTTGGAGTTTTCCTTAACATGGATTCGACTCACTTGACTCCTGGCCTTCCCTATTCCTTGAGATCACTCGGATTCGACCTTTCATTACCCCTTTGAAAAGCTATATAAGGAACTCTATGGTACATTGAAGGCATATGAGAGAATTGAGAGCAAAGAAACTATAGTCCATTGTTGCCGGAACTTATGCTTGAATTTGCATCCCTTTATCCCTTGGAGCACTTTTGTGTTCTTCCCAAGCTTGCCTTTTGCTTGTGAGCTTGCTATCGACAGATGGAGGATTGAGGTGGTGGAGGCCCAAGTGGGGGATTCAGTTTCTCCGATTCACAGACGTGTCGACAAAGGTTGTATCCATTGTAATATCTGATTTTTTATTAATAGAAATATCTTTTCCTATCCAATAATGTATGTTTGAATGAATATTTTATCCATGGATGTTTTCAAATGCTTATACATTGTTGATTATATATGCTAGAATAGATCTAACACCAATATATATAGTATGCTTGTATTGTTTACTTGTTGTTGAGGAAGTGCTTTATCAATTCAAGCTGAAGTTGGAAAGCTCAACGGGGATCTACTTCAACCGTCCGGAATAAGGTACGGAATCTGATCCTTTAGTGTTAGATATTTGATTTCTATTGCATATTAGAAAGGATTGATTTCTGGAGTCAAGCTATTTGTTGTGGTACCCCAAGCCATAGGAATTTCTCTCTGTAACATATGGATACTTTTTTTACATTTGTATTTATGGATAAGCTACCATCATCTTCGATTCACCCAGAAGTTTTTTCTTTGAACTTGAAAGTTTCATAGGAAATCATTTATTTTGCATATTTTACTAATGCCAAGTTGCCAACTTAGGGTTCCTACTAGAAGACAATGCATAGGCTGAAAATCAACAATAAAAATCCTTGTTTTTAATTCTTCGCTTTAGCATCTTGGATAAGAAGTGCATTCACTTTATAACAAGTATAAAGTCACCCTTGATTGTTTTTGCAGGGAATCTTTCAGGAGGTTTGCTCAGCGACCATAGTACTTGTGAAATGGAAAGTGACCTCATATCATATTGAGCAAAAAGTGAATAATTTGAATGAAAGCAATCCGTTTTCCTTGGTTTAGTGTAACGACAGTCCAAATTTTTTCATAATAGTTACAACCTAATTACACGTGAACGTCGTGAAGTACAATTTATCTCTACAATCAGAAAGACCCTATATGGCACATAAATTCTTATTTCTTATAATTGCTACTAGGCATATATAATGCACTAAACTAGCCCTTGATTTTACCCTAGTCTGAAGTAGACTGGATGCAAGTCAACTCAATGGCACATAAAGTCAATTGACATTAATCTTACTCAAGTTTGGAGGCCCATCTTGATTGACAATGGGTATATAAAATCTTCACTTGGGGTCATCTTCTCTTAGAATGTTAATAATTATCAAATCCAAGCGAATTCTTCTCTCAGAATATCTACATTTTGTACTACCTTATTATCATTTATAATGAGATACCTCACAAAAAGTATTTATATCTATCCTTAAAAAGAATTCCCATTTTCATTTTTTTGAATAGTTAAAAGAGGGTCAAGAGGGTCAAGATCCCTAGTGATTTTTGGCCTAAATTAAATATTGGAGTATGGCTACTATAACCGGATTTTTGATCCTATGCACTAGTCATTATTATTATTGTGGTTGTATGTTCTCCCGGGGATTTTTCCACCCGTTGACACCCAGGAATTAGTTGTGTGGATTCCTTTTGTCTGTTCAGAATCTCATCTTGCGATTTCCTATTATTGCAAGATCTCTCTGATACTTGAATAAAGACTAATTTTTTTGTTGGGATAACATAGTTCCAAACTTCCAAGGTTGTATTATGGCTGTAAAATTTAGACGTAAGTAAGTATGCTGACATGTTTAGCTCTTTTCATTGTCATTATCTAAAATTCGGAGGTAACCTGAAATTTCATTATGTTCTTTCTCCATGCTAGGAAATCATAATCAAAAGTGGTAGGGCAAGTTTGAAAACAAATAATTCTTATAAAATTCCTCTTAACATCTCTAGTATAAAAAAGCACAAGATCATAGAATAACACAAACTTTACTAATTAGAGAATAAATCAAGGGGTGGGTTAAGGCTGAGTTTAATGATTGTCACAATGCTTTATCTGTCATCTTAAATTCCACAAAGACATTAAAGTTCTTGAGAACACTAAATAATGAATTTTTACTTTTATTATTAGAAGTGTAAGTGTTCTAGAATAACTGAGCATGCTCCAGTTTTATTGATATTTACATGGAAGGTGTTATTAAGGGGATGGTACTCCTTGGGATTTCGTCGTTTGTCAAAGATCTATGAGGACCTATGAGGAGCGGTCCCTTGTCCACTGTCCACTATTAAATGCTAACCCTGCCCACTGTTATATGCTAACCCGTCCGCTTTCACACAGTTAAACGCTAACCCGCTTTCACACCGTTAAACGCAAAAGACATTCATGATATGTAAATGGTTTCATGGTATGTAAATGGTTGTAGCTAAATGCTATCAGCCATTATTTCCACATCTGTATTGTTACTCTGCAATTACCATAGCAATGGCCTCGGTTGATCTCAGTCGTCTCTGGCCTTGGTTTCTCTCAGTCGTTCTACACCAGACGTGCTATGGGGATTACCGGCATGCTGATTTCAATTGTAAGGATATTTATCATAGAATAAGGTGATACGCTTGGCTATCAGGGAAGGACTGATGGTGGTGGCGGCGTAGTTGTGATTCATGGGTCCTTTACTTATGGCTGCATCTAGTGAGCCTCCCCATCCAAACTGATATCTACCTGCTAAAATTTCCCTTGGACAGGATTGCTCCGGAGGCAAAATCATGGAGAATTTCTTTAACAGATCTACTTCAAACCTATAAATTTGTTGAAAATACATAGATATAATTAGTTACTATGTTTCATGGAGAATGAAGGATAACAAACCCACTGCGAAATCATAAATAACACCACTACAAATTCAAAGTTAATTGATGTAACTACACAAAATTGATGAGAAAACTGCAAATCGCCTCGGAGAAAACATATTCATGGTGTGCTAAGCTTTGCAAAATGATGGAATAACCTACCCATTAGGAAAATAGAATACATGGGTACAATTTTCATGATGAGAAGATGACTGTAAAGTGTAGGACATTATTGCAGGAATATTTGTAGGTATTGAGGTCCAAGAGAGGATTTAAGGTATTCAGAAATAACTTGCATCTCTTTCATCCACGTCATATGCCCATATCTACTTGTGGGTTTGGGCTTCTTGAGCATGAGTTTCTTTCTCCGATAGCCCTACAAGTCCACCTCTACATCTGACAAAGAGGAAGCTCATCACTCTATAATATTGTTTTCCATGCATCCAGCCGCACAGTACAGATGAGTCCCCTATAACTTAGTTGGAGCAGATGAATGGTATACAATCTCCTGAAAAAGTGAAGAGAATGGAAACCTACCAGTTGGCTCATGGAGATGAGTTGAGTACATCCCATGGTTGCGGAAGAAGCAAGGAAAGTATATCAAGAAGAGGAGGATTCAAGAGGAATAACTCTGCACAAATAAGTTTCTTTTAAATCTATTTTCTTTGAGAATGTGAAAATAAAAGCATATACTTCTTTCCATGCATGTGCAGGCGCATGATCTATTACTAGGAATTTCTTCAACATATCTTTGGATTTGTCTTCACCGTTTCCATCTTCACTGCCCCTAATTTCTTTGCCCTTCCGCTTGGCATGAATTCCAGGCACCTTATATAAAGACTGCCCCTTTGCATTGTCCTTTTGCCCAATTTTATCAAGAACAACTCTATTTGCAAATGGATCCTTGTTCTTGGATTTCATTTATTTATT
>LPNX010407960.1:26539-40191 GCA_001517045.1 Pseudotsuga menziesii | reverse complement strand
GGTTGAGTGCACTTCAAGTCAACGGAAGAATATAAATAGAGAGTGAGAGTCTCTCTATTTATCACTTATGACTTAGCTCTCTTGCTCTCTCAAGTGTGGCACACTTTTTGAGAAGGAAATCTTTGGCTTGACATAAGACAGAAGGTTGCTGTTGTGTTGGGAGGTCATCTTACTGTTTTGGGATCACATCTTGTGGTGATACTATCTTAGAGGAAGTTGAGGGGTTTTCTCCATTTATGGTTTCCCCTCCTAAAAGCTTTGTGTCTCTTGTCTCTTGTGATGTGCTTATGTTATTGCTGTGCTTGTTATTCTCTCAGTGAAAAGATCCTAACATAATGCTAGCTTAAATGTTGAAAAACTAACAATTTTCCCTCATCTTAGCCCTTTCCTGATCCATTTCCAGCCTCAGGTCAGCAACTTCCTCATTTCCATTGATGACAATATTATCGAACTCAGATAAGACAAGGCAGCATGGATTGAAAATCCTTCAAGGATTTGGAATTGAGCACATGCCCACATTGTTCAAGCGCACAAAACTTATATTTTCCATTGAATTCAAGGTCGGTGACGAGAAAAATGCAAATCACCCCAGAGAAAGCGTATTCATGGTGTGCTAAGCTCTGCAAAATCAATCACACAATCCAACTGTTCATAATCCCACTGCAATAGCATTAATGTGCTATTGCCGAGTGTTTATTGAACATCAAGCACCACGTAGCCTGAACATGCCACACATTGAGTTCCACAAACCCTTGGTTAAATACCACCTGATTGAAACTTCCCATGTATAGGAATGATATTTTCAATGTAGTGTAGCTGGCAGTCTAGAAACCTCAAGGAGATAAAAGGCATAAACTCTATTTATTTTCGCTCAATAGTTCTGCATTTTTCTTTTCCTTCTGACTCTCCCACAAGCATCCCTTCATGCTTCCATGACTTTTCCCCTTTTCCTCATTTATTTAACACAAGCTAAGTAGGAGGGCCTTTTACGCTATTAAAAAAAAACCTTATTTATACTAATTATATTTTATAAATTCTAAGAGATTATTCTTAGCTATGTAAACCAACCAATTTATAGATTACAAACGCATAATTCCCACGAGAATAAGTCTAAGCCGTTTGGATGCTATAACAAAACTGGTAATCATTTGGCCCTAGTGCAAAAGGAATCAAACTTTCTACTAAATATTTATTATATGATCGAGATTTGTGTTGTGGGACAAACAATGGACAAGGGATAAAGGTGCAAGCATCAATTCATTTTTCCCATCCAAACAAATATTTAATATAAAAAGAATTAATGAAAATAAGACAAAGATTGACCAAGTTGGCATGCACTTTGTTAATACGCTATATTCAAATTCAACGCAAGAAAGAAATGTATAACAGCATGAAATTTGAGTATTCAATAATTCCAAGATGAAGAAACTTGGGTAAAGTCCAGGATTCCCAAGATATACCAAAGGGAATTTGGATTTGGATCTGAGCAAAGAAACGATTATGGCTATAAAAGTTGAGTTGGCTTAGATGGTACTATCTCTTTTACAGCTGGAGAAAGAACATCGAAGGCACAATCACAAATATGCAAATCAAGAGTCTCTAGATTTAGAATCAACGTGCCCTCACATGTGAGACACATAGGTAGGAGAATAGTAGTATTCTTGTTGCCTCCTAGTTCAAGCTACTCCATAAGATGGACTTTTTTGCTCTGTAAGATTTTGTTGGTATTCAAAGGATCAAGGCAAAAACATTGACTTATTCATCGAATGTTTTTAAATTTAAAAGATTTATGTACAAAGGCCTTTTGGAGGAAACTTATTTTCACTTATGTGGCGATTTAGAAGTTTGATGTAATGTATTTTCACTTATTTTCCTAGACTTGCTTTCATCACATAAACTTATATTATATACATATACAACTTTCTCTCATTTTAGATTTGCTTTCATCACATAAACTTATATTATATACATACACAAATTTCTCTCATTTTTGAAACATATCGAAGTTCTCTTCATTTCCCTGGAATGGGCCATTTCATGCCATTTTTTGCATCTCACAAGATTTTTAGCAACTAGTTGCGACTTCTCCATCACATTTATCACCAAAAAAGGCAACCTTTCCCATGATGAAACCACACACATCCACTACATCACCTCTTCGGGTCTCGAGGATATCAAGTGAAACATCCATGACCACAATATAATCAGAACAGTTCGAAGATGAACGAAGCACTCAATATCTGTTCCCTTACATTCCAAAGAAAATAAATTCCAGGTTGGGGGTTCGAGTCTCGTGGTGCACTTATGAGCATAAAAAGCAGGTAGTCTTGCCATCGAATTCGATATCGTACACCCTAACCCTCACCTGTTCCTCCAGTATAGCACAAATCTCGCGATTGATTTTCATCTCAAATTCATCCCATATTCTTGAGGTTCCTGGTTCAACCTCACCTTCGGTGGCCGCATAAAAATTCTCAGAAACACCCATATTTTCCCCTACCGGTTCTTCTTCTCTTCCCTTCTTGTTGCATATATGTATTCAAATATCTCACCATCTCCCTTATCTGCCCTTCTCATTGCAAAGATATAGAGAGAAATTTAGGGTGGTCGCCCAATTAGGTTATTTAAACAATTAGGTTAACATAATCATTCAAAGGGCCCATTATGGAACATTGGCCTATGTCCTTATTTAAATAAAATTTCATTAACACACTATTTCAAAGGGGCCATTAGCATAGTAAATATCTAAAAATTATTTATTTATGGTATATATTTAATTTTGAGGTTTTATATTATGGGAGCATTATTTTTATTGTATATATGGTGTAAGTGTAAATTTTATATTTACAAAATTTGGTTTATTACCTAAATTTAGAATGTATGAATTATTATTTGTTGTTATCATTTATATTTTATTAACATGTTAATGTGTTATTAAGAAATAAATTTTACAATGCTTCAACTTATTCTCTTTAGTTTCTCACATCTTGATATGTAAAACTACTCCAACATCTCCTCTATAGTTTGTGCATGCAAAAATACACACTCATTAGTTATCAACAAGGATGTGGATAAATTCACTGGTTGTGTTTTCAAACCAAGTAGCATTCCCATCCGTGGGGCTCTTTGAGATGGTTAGGTTAACTCTCGGTCTTGGAGATGGGTAAATTCAATTGAGTCGGAGGAGTCCCTTCACAAGGTATTGCATTTGTTCTTATGTAACTTCTTTTAGCACACAAGTGGAGGCCTATATTTCTCTAGTAAGAGGAAATAAAAGTGTAAGTCAACTCTTGAATTTCAGACATACATTATTAATATTGTGTCTTTACAAGATTCAACAATTATTATGGTTTTGGAGCAAGGTACGAGAGTTCAATAATATTCTCCATGGTTCTCTAGTTGCAACTAAGTAGCATTAATAGCATTTTTTTGATTTGTATTTTTCCATGGTATTTTTGTTATTTATTGCACTATTTTTTTACATGAAAATCTTTGAGACCACATATTTCTATATTTCATTGCACGAGACCAATATAAATAAACTTCTTTGTTGAATTTGTAGGTTCCAATGTCAGACATAAACAATCCTGAATATGGAACATATGAATGGTGGAAAATGGATGTCGATTGCTCATGCAATCGTTTCTATGGTAGAAGACGTAAAAAATGACATGTCGAGAGTAGCCATTTAAAGATAAATGGTCCTATGCAAGGATTTTTGGAGGATGATGAAGAAATGAATATATAAATTCCCACTAGAATTCAAAATAATAATTTAACAACTGGAAGCAGTAATAGTTTACCCAACATGTGTCCTGAAGCCAATGTTAATCATATCCCCAACAATGAGAACTATATACAGGATGATTGTATGGAAAATGACGCTTCTAATGATGACCATGCACATGTACAAGAACAAATAAATATCGAACCCAATGCAAGAGAGATTCTAAATTCAATCAATACAAACTCTAATGGAGAACCTCATGGTAACGACATTCTACCTATGGCAAGGACACCACTTTACCTGGGTGCATGATGCTCCATATTGCAAGCTGTGTTATCCCTTCTTAACTTAAAAGTTGTCCATGGATGGACAAGCAATAGTTTCACTGACCTTCTATAGTAAGTGTGTTTTTTAATTGAATGGAAATTTCAATTTTATTCTCAATAAAGTTTTATCAAAATTTAATGCCACTCTAAACTATTAACTTATCATTGTTGATGGCATTGTTATAGGTTTTTATCAAGCATGCACCTTCCAATTAATAACAAATTGCTTAAATCAAAATATGAGATCATGCCATTAACAAAGGATTTAGGCATGGATGTTGCCAAGTCGCATGATGGATGTCCCAATGACTGCATGCTATATTATGGAGATGGCAAGAAATACTTAGATCAATGCCCAGAATGTGGCAAGAAGAGGTACCATAGAAGTGCATCATCAAAAAAGGTTGGACAAAAGGTACTTCATCGTATACCTTTAGCCCCACAATTTGAGAGGTTATTTGGATGCAAGGGAATGTCAGAGCTAATGGATTATCATGTGAAGGGGAACGAGCACAAATGGTGTTATGAGGATTCCAACTGATGCAGTGGTATGGCGCAAGATTGAGGAGAAGTCGCCAATGTTCAAAGATGAAACACATAATGCAAGAATATCATTAGCATTGGATGGTGTGAATTCTTATGGAAATCAATCATCAAAATGGTATACATGTTCAATAATTGTTAACAACAACAACATACCCCCATGGTTTTCAACAAAAAAGGAACATGCTATGTTGACATTGATCATATCAGGTTATAATTTATGGAAATGCATAATATTGAGTCCATATGGTAATGGTAAGTAATTAATGATGCAAATAAAAACTTGAAGTTAATTTTTTTGCAGGTCCAAATAAAGTTAAACATATGGACACATACTTCGAACCTTTAATACACGAGCTATTGATGCTTTGGAAATGAATTCATATGAAGGACGTGTCTCGTCCTATTGGTTCAAGGATATTTAAATTTCATGCAATGCTTATTTTCACAATTCATGATACCTCGGGTCTATCATTGTGTTGTGGTAAGTTATACTTTGTGTCAATCACCTTATGTTGTAGTTATTTATTTTATCTATTTCATAATAACACCTTAAATTATTTCTTTCAATATTGCATATAAAAATCAAAGGCCTTCAGATGAAGGGAACCTATGGATTCCCAACATGTGGGCCTTTCACCTCATCTAGAAGATCGTGACATCTAGGAAAGACTGTATATGATGAGTATAGAATGTTTCTAAAGCTTAATCACCCATATTGTGTATAAGATAAGGATGAATTTGGTGGGAAGGAGTTCCTTGTCAGAGCACCTTTGAACATGAATCCCATGATATGGATGCATGCATATAGAAAAAGACATGGTAATTATCAAGCCGACATTCCTAATGTTATACAATCACATGTCAAAAGAGTGAATTTGGTAAATTTACTATCTTTTTCCTTCGTGATAGGATCCCTTTCGTCAGGAGTGACTCGAAAGACAATATTTTCACAGTTTCCATACTATGAATACCTACCTATTGTTCACATGTTTGACACAATGCACATAGGTAAGAATGTATCTTCTTGTTCATATAATATGGTATTTGAGAAGAGTTCAACACATGGGTAACCACTAAATAAGCTACAAGTGAGGATGGACCTCAAAGAAGCAGGATGAATGCCTCATCTTTGGCCAAAGATGATGGTAACTTTGTAGATGATCCATGTTCTCTCACAAAGGAGGGTAAAGGGTAGATGATTAAATCCATAAAATCAGTAAGATTCCCAACAGGTTTTGGAGTAAATTTTAAGAAGGCATTCACAAAAGGAAATGAACTTGCTGGAATGAAGCCCATGATTGGCACAATTTCCTTAGGGTGCGTATGCGCACAATGGTTGAAGTTATCTATATTATATATTACATGCCTTTAAAATTATTTTATTTTTTTCATTTATTTTATATTTCATGTGTTATTAATCACTTGAAAATTCTATATGCAGTACCTATTACTAGTGAGCCTTCCAAATAATATGGATGACAACATCAAGAGGGAAATCTACAAGCTGAGTAAAATTTGTAGGTATAATGCATTTCCTATAAAAAAAAAAAAGTGTCTTTATGTATAAATCAACATAATAGGAAGTTGTTCATCTAAAGTATTTTCTTCCTTTACAAAAATTTGGGTTTATTTTAGTTATTTCTATTTTAGGTGGGTCACTTCAACCGAGATACACAACAAAGACTTAAATATGTGGAAGCAAGAAGTTCCCATTCTAATGTGTGACATGCAAAAATATTTACCAACAAGTTTCTTCAATGCATAAGAGCACTATATTGTGCATCTATTGCATGAAATAGAGATGTGTGGACTAGTTCAAACAAGAACAATGTTTCCTGTTGAGCATTATTTAAAGTTTTTGAAAAAAATTATAAAGAAAAAGGCTCGTTATGAAGGTTCCATGCTTCAAGGGTACTTGTTGTTCAAATAAACAGTTTATCTCACCGAATTGTGCAATGAATTAAATATTTAAGGGCCACAACTACGAGACTCAAATCAAAATGAAAAAGTTGAAGGGCATGTATTCATATGATGAGCGAAAACTAAGAAAATTAAAGGTGGTTAAACTCATATCCATATATGGTACACATGTATAAATTTTTATTGTGATGGTCTAATGTGTTTTATGTTTGTGATTGTAGGTGCTAATGAAATGGAGGCTTTACTACTATATGTTGCAAGAAATAGTGAGCACACAAATGTATGGAGGGAGGACTATCAAAGGCATCGTGACATCGAGCAAAGACTTTGTTACTTATATGTATCTTGGGGTGGCCATACTTCATCTTCATACCCAACAATAATGAATTTTTTTGAAAAGGATTGGCCTCCAGCTATTAGTTTAAACTATTTTAGGGATAGAGTAGCAAGGGCATGTAGAGATAATGATGAAAGGGTTACTACATATGCATTGGACATTTTAAAGGGGCCATAAGAGAATAATGTGACACATTACAAGGGGATGTGGTACAAGGGTCTTCATTATCGTGTTCGAAAGGTAGATGAAAATCGACAAACATTTGACTGTGGCATTGCTGCATATTTTACAGTAGATTTTCAGTCACATGTTCATTATGGAAACTGAAAAACAGACACCTTGTGATGCTATGGATTAGTTGAATATATAGTAGAGCTTAACTTTAGGTCTTTCAAGGTGGTGTTATTTAATGCTAAGTGGTTTAGAAATATTGTGGTTGGAAATCATCCAACAACATATATGCATGAAAATGGATTTTGTATCATCAACCATAGTAGGTTTAAGCAAATAGATGAACCATATTTTTTCCTTGACCAATGTGAGCATATATTTTTATGTTTCCATCCTACAAAATGCTCAAAGTCATTTGTTATTGAGTATAATCCTAGATCAATAAGATCCTTTCTACATTTACATAAAGACCATCCTATCCCGGAGCAAATGTCATCTGATGATAGCTCAGATGATGAGGCTAATGGACAAGAAGACATGATTGGACCTTACAATGTATATTCAACTTATTTTGATGATTAATGAGAATTTTATGAATAGTAATACTTGAAAAATTGTCCATTAGTTTCAAATTAAGGTTGTTTTTTTCTTAAATTCTACAAGGAAAGGTTTAGGAAACTCATTGAAAGTTATTCTAATATCCTAAACTTGCAAAACTTTATTTTTATTTAATTTGTCTTCTAAAGATAATCCAGTGGGTTCAAAATTTTGTACCTTTGAATTTTTAAAATATTTATTTAGCATATAAGATCCAATTTTTTGTATTACATAATCAATATTTTAACAGTACATAAATTAGGAAAAAACTCATATTTAATTATGGTGAAATGTTTATTAATTGAAATATAGAAATATAATAAAACCATTTCATGATTTTTATGTCTATTTTTAATTTAGGAAGAAGCCAAGGAAATTTTTTTCTATAAATGTATAAATGACATAATTTCAAACTTACTAAGACAATATAACATGATAATAATGTTATATGTATTATCATTATATTTATTCACAACGTTTTTCTTTTTACTATCTGTAGAAAGCTTAAAGATTTATGAATTTTTTTCTTATAGAATTGAATTTTTTATTATAAACTTATTTTGTGTAAGTGCAAGTTAGATATTGAAGGATGTATTAAGAATTTTTATTTTCTAAAATAATCTTTGGTTGAAAATATTGTCCATTTTTTCCATTTGATTTAGTGTTACCAATTTTCTTATGGTTTTAGTAAGTATTTTAATTCATTTGCATAATATTTATTTTATAATACTTATTACTCTATTTCATATAGTTAGATAATTGATGTTTTCATTATATATAAATTGTACTTGCACTTCATTTATGGACTGATACAATGAAGCATATGAAACTAACTCTCACTTTTGGGAAATGTGTTAACATTGAATTAGGTCTCTTGCTTCAATATGCGAATAAAAAATGAGTAATGTGTACTATTCGTACAAAGAGTGTAAATGATGTTACGAGAAACAAAAATTTTGGAGGCACACATATTAATGAAATACCTTCGAAAGGAAGTAGTTTATCTACAACACCATCGTCACATTCACATTTGATAGATGATGTATACATACCAGTAGTAACTAATCCTTGCTATAATGTGGAGCCCACATTAGATAATGGATTTGAAATGGATAGGTTACAAAAATATAAAGAATGGTTGACTAGAGATAATGTAAACCCATTCATAAGAGATTCAACTCAATTGGCATACAACACAACTATCTTTGACAAAGATAATGCAACAAATACAGAAATAGCTGGTGATGATATGCCAAGGTAAATAGTCATTTAATTTATACTTATTAATTTTAGGTTTATAATATCATAAAATATGAACATAATAATATATTATACCATATTTCTCAGGAGTAATATCATTGTTTTCGAAGAAGGAATTAATGTTGATGGAGTGGAAAATCAGTATCCTCCCTTAGATGAACCAACTATTGCATCTATTGGTGCATCTCTTGCACCTCCTTTGAAACATCCAAATGGATATGTTAGAGGAGAGGTGAGCAATGTCATGCCATTTAGAATCACTTTGAATGAAAAAGGGAAAGTGCTAAATGATGAAGAGGGGAGAACATGGAGAGACATACTTCATCGTGAAGCATTGCGATTATTTGGTCCTACAATTACTAGAGATTTTTGTCATCAAGGTAAAACATGACTATTATAGATTTTTTCAGAGATTGCATGCTTAAAATATGTTGTATAAATTTATATGCTTGAATTAATGGTTTATGTTTTAAATTAAAAAAATGTATATATCATTGTTGCATTTTGTATTTTTTATATACAACATTTCATGTTATTACTATAATACTAGAAAACTTAAAATATCTCATATATTATTAGCTTTTTTATATTTACTTTGCAGAAAATCCAAGAAGGATGAGTTGGTATCTCATATGCATAAAGTTTCTACAATTGCACCTCCCAAGCAAATTCTCCATAGTGTTGCTAAATATATGAAAAATGCTAGAAATGCTTTCAGAGGGGAATTGGTTAGAAACAAAAATATAGTCAAACCAAATTTCATAGGAGAAGCAGAGTGGAAAAAAATATTGGAGCAAGTGGTTATTAAAAAAAAAGAAACCTGGAACCTTGGTTGGAAAGGACAAATATGCACATACTGTAGAAGCCTCTATGTTGGAAACACGTCATCATTTGGGCAAAGGTGGTATGTTGTCTGGAGAAGCAAAATTTGTAAGTTTACTACACTACTATGTTTCTCAAGTAAACTTTCTTTTTCTTATAATAGTATTTTCTAACAATTTTATTATTGTTTTAAATTGTAGCTGCAAGTATTCAATACTAAAATGTGTGAAGATTATAAATAATTTGCTTCATTCTATGGTCTATCTTCTCTCATCCATCAAAAGATTAAAGAAGGATTTCATCCTATTGCTGGTTATGGGGTAATTTTTCAACTAGAAATTCTTTGTTCTAAATAAAGGTTCATGATATGAAACAAATATATGTAAATGAAAGTTTCATTGAATACAATTTGTAGGTATGTTTAGCTTATCTTGTATGTTTCTTAGGCATTTGTCTCGGAGAATGAAAGAGAAGAGGAAAATGATTTTTGACCCATGCTTCAACCTTATCATATGCTCACATGTTGATATATGGCTTTAAAGGTTAGTTCATTTCAATTATTTTGAAAATCAATAGCTTACTTTAGTTATGAAATGTCATTAAATGCATAACATCTTTATGGTTTTCTACAATTAAGTTAAAGCTATTTTTTTTTCTCATTCATTTTTTGTATTTTTATTAGTTACAAAGAGAAGTCATCATATTTATAATTTTCTTTATGATTTTGACATGTAAGTGATGGGAAGATTTGTGAAAAAATTAATGATGAACAATATCAGCAAGCTTGAAATGAATTATTAGTTTTCTCTTTCATTTTTCTTAAAAAGCAAATTTTAAAACATAGCCTTCCATTATATTTTTATTATGAGAATCATTGTTTTATAATTATCAATTATAAATTTTGTTGGAACAACATTATGATTTTTATTATGTTTATTTAATGTATTGAATTATTCATTTTTTAAATGATGGATTAAACCAATTAAATTATATTGTGTTAGAATATAATCCGTAGGTATTATTGTAAATAAATAAATATGAATAGTAGGAAGCCAAAAAGGCTGGGCGGAAGGTGAAACACAACCGTCATATCATTTGTATAAATATATGCATTGGCATTGGAATAATATTCAATAGAGAGTTATACCTAACAAGTGGTATCAGAGCTTGGATATTTGCCTGCCATAACTCCTGGCTACATTGCATGCCTGCAATTCTGCCTGTGTTATCAGAGCGCTGCCATAACTCCTGCCTGCTGCATTTTAGTCCTGGCATTCTGCTTGCCAGTCCATTGTCATTTTGTCTGCCAGTCGCTGCCAGTCGCATTCATTGTGTGCGTTTCTCCTCCAGTATCTGCGTGCATGCGTTATTGGTATAGAACAATATCATAAACCGTAATCCTTTCACGCCGATGAGGTTTTGTGTTGCGGGATGTTTACTGTTAGTTCCCTGAATGTTTGAATTAGCTTATACCTAACCCTAATTCTCTCAATAACGTATAGCTTGATCTCCCATTGTACTCCATCTTCCTGCAAATCCACAGTCTCAATATTCACTCCTCTCGCTCTTCTTTCTTGTCTGCTGTGACCCCTTTGTGGGTGGAAGTCTTCTGAACTCTTCACAGTCTCCCAACATCAATGTGGTGATCGAAAGCCATGAATTTTCCAATCAGACGATGCCCGTCCTGGATCGTCACCTGCATTCTGTAGTTTATGTATTAGAGCATATTCGAACTCTTCGACATCGACATTGTGAGTGGCGCCCAACTTTTCCTGGAGAAGGTTGTGGAACGTGACTATTGTTGCCGGTGCATAAACCCTAATTTATTTTGGAGTATACGTTGAGTATCTGTGATCTTTGCTACGATTTGAAGACTGCTGCGACTTGAAGACAGCATTAATACCTACGTTGGAGATAGCCTGCGACTTGAAGACTGCATAATACCTGCGTTGGAGATAGCCTGCGACTTGAAGACTGCATAATACCTATCAGTAGTGGGGTTACGGCGAAGCCTTCCTCCACGTGTGCTCTATCTATCCTCTATTACTTGCCTGAAACCAACCCAAGAAGATTTATAAAAGCAGTTAAGAATGGCACGGTTGAGCATTTGTTCTCTCCTTGCTTGAAGCTAGTCAATCTTTAGTTGGATTTGTGCTTATTTTGTAACCAAAGAGAAGGTTTATTCCAGTTTTACAATATTATTACCATTGTAGAAGTTGATGAGGCACATGCAACGAAGTTAGGGTTGGAAAACTGAGCATGAGCCTGAAGATGAGTCTGCCTACACCTCTCTCATGGGATATATTGTGACCTGATATATATATGCTAACTAATATATGCTGACTGATATATTGTGATTGACATATATATGCTGAATGATATTATGCTGAATCTTGAAGAATAATGTATGCTAACTGATATATCATACATTGAAGAATCTTGTGAAAGCTATAGCAATTTTTCTGTTGCTGCAAGTTCTTGAAGCTGCCTGAGTGGAGTCTTTTTGGGTGTGTTGACCAGAGAACTCATTTCTCTGGGTGCTACTACAAGCCTGCTGCTGTGTATTTGAAGCTCATATATTTTGTATATTGAAGAAGCTTGTGTATGCTCACCTGAAGCTTGCATTGTATTCACCTTGGCAGAGACTGTAGACCTGCAAGGTTATTGTTTTTTTCTAATTCTTTTTATCATTGTTGTAAATTACACTAACTGTTGTAAAAGATGCAATCTATAGCATCTATAGTTGGTGCCACTCTCACTGGCAAAGACACTTATTCAGAATGGTGGAGGAAGATCAAATCTTCCTTCATCTACAATGACCTTTGGGACGGCATTTACGAAGGCACCACAATAGAGACAGCAGCTGGAAAGACCATAACCATAGACCTTGAACCTCCAAAATCCGAGAAAGAGAAGGCCATTTGGAGAACAAAAGACAAGAAAGCTTTAGCGGTAATCACTGCCATAGTCAGTGAAGAGGTGAGCCAGCACATATTGCCTGCAAAATCATGTTTTGAAGCACTAAAAACATTAAAAGAACTGTATGATTCACACTCTGAAATGGAATTTATTCAACTAATGTTAAAACTATTTAGTCTTGAAGTAAAAGACAATGATCCCATGTTAGTTGCCTCTGAAATCAAAGCTATCATGCACAAGATTCAAGCCTCTGGTATGAAACCAGATCTTCCTCTTCCAGCATTTGTAAAATCTTTGTATCCTACTCACTCCAACTATCTTGAGTCATTACAAGCTAGTGACAAGTTCAAATCACTGACATTTGACACCTTGGTAGAGAAGATAGCTGACAGAGAGAAATCCTTTGGTAAGAAGACAACCGAGCATTCTGGAGAATCAATTTGCTTTGCTAAAAAAGAAAAGAACCACACCAAAGACCAATCCAAAGATCATCCCAAAGGAGAAAGCAGCAAGAGAGGCAGAGGAAGAAGAAACTTCAGAGGCAGAGGGAGCAAAAACAACTTCAGCAAAAGATCAAATTTGCAGTGCAAGCGTTGTGGAAAAACTGGGCACACATCAGATCAGTGTTGGGCTTCGTGGGACTCCATCAAAGACAAGCATAACCAAAAGAAAGATGACAATAAAAATCAAGATGCTAGTAAATATTCTGAGTCTTCTCATTGTATTGTTGCACATTGTAATCTTGGAATTAATGAAATGACTTCACTTTCATCTTACAAAGATTGTTGGCTTCTTGATACTGGTGCAACATCACACATGACATTTAGAAAAGTCTGTTTTGAAGAACTTAATGAAACAATAGATGGCATAGTTTACTTTGCATATAATTCAAGCATTAAACCAAAGGGAATGGGCACCATTCGACTGAAGATTCCTGGATTCCCTTATTTCTTGTTGAAGAATGTTCTTTATCTTCCAGAGTTGCAGAGAATCTTGCTGTCCATGGTGTAGATTCGACAGCAATGCC
>LPNX010407960.1:4531-23355 GCA_001517045.1 Pseudotsuga menziesii | reverse complement strand
ATATATATTAATTGATTGGTGCAGAACTTATTTTATATATAATAACAAAATATTTGTGTACATTTACATCCATTCCTATTTTTTTATAATATAAATATGATTTTTTTTTGTAATTTAATACTTCCTTCATAGTGCTTATACTAGAATTTGCATCGAGAGGTGCAAAAAAAGTCTAGGGGGTAAAAATATTGTGTCTTTCTCAACCCAACCTTTGTGACTTACCTTGGGAGACTGGAAATTAATACTAAGTTTTGAAATTTTAGGTCAAGACATTTTTGACTAAATAAAATTTATCTTTGGTATTTTATCTTTGGATTTATTGACTTTTGTAACAAATTTTAACTTGTTTTACAAACCATCTTTCTTGATTGCGATTTTTCGATTTTACAACTCGTCATTATTTGGAGATATTTGATTTTTGAATGTATATAATTTCTTGATTTCCAAGAATAAAAAATCAGAAATTAAGAAATCAAGAAAGTAAAATGTCGAATTCCAAATGTATCTACTTTCGCGAAGTGAAACTTCCGATTTCTGAGTATCGCACAAGTTTGTTTGTTGAATATTTACTTCGCAATTTTACTTAATAATTTTCTCTGCTTTCCCAACTTACGATTTACGATATTGCCGATTTCAGAAACCGGAAACAAACTTAATTTTTCAATTGAATGTTTATTTCCCGATCTCGAGTTATCAATTTCACAAATTGTATATCTTATGCTGTTTGTTTGATGTTGTTCGTTGATCCATACGAAATTTATGGTCCATATTCTTTTGGTTGTTTTAGTTGGATTTTTAAAGAATCGAACTTACAATTTTTCACTCTGCCCAGGGTTTTTTTACTGTGAATTTCCTCTGTGTCCCAACGCGTAGACTCGTGATTTTGACCTGTAAGTTTTCACTCCTTGACCATTTTTTCTGGTAAATTTAAATTGTCGTTGTTTTTAGACATTGTTGCTAAAATTTAATCAGAGAAGGTATCTGCTATGACCAAGAATACCAGATCTAAAACGACTCTTCAAGAGAAGAAAATCAAAGATCCCAATGCCGGTGTTTTCACTAACACCAGTGGGTATGTGTTTGACTCCTCATATGTGGACTAGTCCATAATTTATGCTATTTTTGACAATGATGATTTTTCATATGTTGCTCATGATCATCCTTTCTACATCCACATACACAATTCTCAGCTCCATTGCGTTGCAGCAATGCCTCTTTTTATGCCTTACATGGACCCTATTAAGTGGGAATTGGACCACGTCGACCTTAACCAATGAATGTTTAATGATATTGAGAATGTCTCTATTTCTTCGTTTCATCTAGATGTGTTTGCTAGGGCTTATGCTTTGGAAAACCCCAAGCATCTTTTCTCACCGAAATTTTTCGACGAAACCCTCGCTAAATTGAATAACGAACAAGTGGTGAAATCTTGGCTAGAAGACCCAACACTAGTGATTCCTATTTCACTTTCATCATATCCAGTTTCTTGGTTCAGAGAGCCTTTCTTGTTGCTGGCCACCATGTTTTTCAGGTTATTTGGCTTACCCAACTATTCCTTATTCAAAGCAAAATGGGTCCCTATGGTGAACCATGTTTTGCTTACAGGTGATTCCTTCAACTGGGTGCAAATTCTATTTTGCAATTTGCGGGAGGAAATTGAAAAATACCAAAGAAGTACCCTGACCAATCGAAAACCATCTTTATACATGTGAGGGTTCGTTATGGATGCATTCTATGTGTGTTCTTGTTTCCCAAAGCTAAATTGGATTTGGAGCGACAAATGTCCTCCTGTTCACATATATTGTGCTGATATGTGGGACGACAATTTCATACCTCATGTCTATGAGCTTTGTGACTTATTTCTCGGGTCAATGTACTACAAAATTTTTAAAGCTTATGCTTCTACATTCTCTCAAAAAGATAGGGAACTCATTTCAGTGTATGAGGACTGGTATGTAGGAGAATATTTCTCTTACATAAGGATTTGGAGTAGAAATATAGTGCACTTGCTTCCCAGAATAGTTCCAGACCAAATGGTGCTTCAAGAATTTGCATATCAGACTGTGATTGATGGCACTTTCTCCAAGTTGACCAAACATAAGAATAAGGCATGGCCCAAATTTCCTGTGAATCTTGGAAATCTTACGATATAGAATCTTGTTCATGCGTCCTTGTTGGGAAAAGAGTTTTCTTTAATGAGTTTGGGGGAGGCATTGAAAAGAATGCATGACCTAGTGGCATATTTGGCTAATCTATTTGTTCATGAGCATGCCAAATTTCAATACAATCATCAAAATCAGCCTAATGATTCCATGTTTCGAGCAACTACCAATTTTTACGAGGCGATTGGTAAAATCACTGATCCATATATAAAGTCCCATTTGTACCTGTTTCAAAAGGATCTTAAGAGAAGAACTCTGCAAGAAAGAGAAGATAAACTCAGAATAAAACAAGATCTTGAGAAGTGAAAGAGAGAAGAAGAAGTGACAGAACATGCAGCAAGGTTTGCTGTTGCTTTTGATGCTCAACCTGAGAACAAGGGAAAAGGTGTTCTTGAAGGCCCATAGAGCCCCTCTCTTACAACAATGGAAGATATGTTGGAGAAAGGGGTAGAACTCAAAAGAAATTTTGAAAATGTCGGGTCTCAACTGTAAACTAAAGAAAATTTAACTAAATTAAATCCTAAAAGACAGAATATTGTAGCAGTTTATGAATAGGCTCAACTTCTAGAAGCACAGAAAAAAGAAAATCCCATTTCTTCGATCTCAATTCGCAAGAAAGAGGAGAGACTTGTTCAAGAACGTTCGATCCCAGATACACTCGTGCAAGAACCTTCTATACAAAAGGTAATTTCTTTATCATCAGCTTAGATTGAGAATCAGGATACATACGTTGAAGAAGAATTTGAGTATGTTATGACTACCGTTATGTCATCTATCCCCAGTATCCAAAGGTTTTCCAGTATGTTAGGTACATCATCTTTCCAACATTGTTTTCCCAAGGTAAATTTGTCATCAATAATGGGAGCTACTATTAGCATGTCCACTAGTTTAGTTGACTCACCTATTCATAGTTCTCCTTCTTCCTTTTCACCACCTTATCCTATCATTACATCCCTAGTTCCCTATATTTTTCAGGATGACATTCCTTATGTTTGTATGCCTCTTCCTCAAAAGGAGGATTTTCCTATATCTGATTCTTTTACATCACTCACCTTTACCTATGTTTCTTCTCCTATGAATATTCTCCCTCTGAGAATAGACATTCCTTTAAACCAAACCCAGACTGGTCCTTTGGTTACCATCCACCAGCAAAGCATTTCATCCTCTAAAGTTATCGTAGATTTTGGAGAAGATGCAGTG
The DNA here is from genome assembly GCA_001517045.1 of Pseudotsuga menziesii. NCBI lineage: Eukaryota > Viridiplantae > Streptophyta > Pinopsida > Pinales > Pinaceae > Pseudotsuga > Pseudotsuga menziesii. The sequence continues at coordinate 19,993 of LPNX010407960.1, read as the reverse complement.
GTATCCTTTGGAAAATATTATTGGAGTGAAAAGGATAAAGCTGTGGTTAAAAGGAGAGCCAAGAGAGCCAGAGAAAGCTCAGCCAAAAATGTGCCTACCATTGGTTAGGTCATATGGAATGTAGACACAAGTGATACGCAGCAAGGGGCAGTGGAGACAGCAGCTGCCATGGGAGTTTTTGCTGGAGCTAATTTTCAATCAGTTTCACAATTAAGTTTGGATATTGGTGAAAAACAAAAGAAATTGGAGAAGTACAAATGAGAGTTAGCAGAAACACTACAGAGGCATGGAAAATAAATTGGCCAGTTGAAACAAGAACATGAAGACAAAATAGAGGAATGGAAAAAGAAAGTTGAAGAAGCCAAGCACCAGATTCAGAATGAGAGGTTGTGAATCAACAAGAAGTAGAGAAAATTGCTCTTGTCAATCGATAACCGAAAGATGTCCATTTATCCTCAAAAGGATCCTCTTTTGTCGATCCGAGGCCTGAGAATTTTAAACAGGTACTCTGTAAAATACACGAAGAATTTCGATAGGATGTGATAGATTTTTATAACTATTTTGATGAGATGCGAGGCCTGTAAGACAAGTTTATCAAGTATTCTGAAACTCTTGAGGATCACCATCATCGGATGAGAGCAAAATCCACTGCTTTAGAGCAAGTAAGAGGTTGGAAAAAGCATATTAAGGAAAGACCCGATGGCTTGCGAATCTTAGACAAGTTAGAGCTGAAAATAACTGAAGCTTCCATTGAGACATGGGAGGCTATGTGTGATTTAATTGAAGTTGTAGTCAATGCAAGACAAAAAGTTTGTGAAAACAAGTGGTCTGCTTCAAAGAATTTGCTAACCTATTTGAGTTTACCTGTTTTGGATCCTCTTAGTGAGGCACTTTTTCCTAAAGTTCATTTGGAAGAAGTGGAAAAGCAGTTTGATGATACAAAAGAGTTGATCCAACAAATTAGTCAGTTAATGGTGCAAGAGATCTAGAAATGGATAGAAGTTCCACATGCCTCGATAACTTGGATAAATTTTTTCATCAAAGAATGGAAAAAAATTAGAAGGGAGGAAATTTTCTCCCAAATTTGCAAGAACGAAATTTAGTTGAGGAATGCTCATTTTTAGGAAGTTGATGACATTTTGGATTTATTTTCCAAATGGCGTTATGCCATTAAGAAAAGCTAGAAACTATTTCTTTGTGTAATTGCATGTTTTGGTAATATTTTCTAATATTTACGTATGCAGCTATGCTGGGGAAAGAAATTTCTATCGTGAATTTGGACTTATTGTGTAAGTTCAAAAAACAATGTTTTTTGCAATTTGTGTATCTTTAACACTTGGATATTGTTCTTTGTAGTTTTATTTGCTAAGTTGATCTAAATTAAGTTGAAAGAAGTAATTTTGATTTGCATCTTTGTACATTAATTGGTTGTTTTCTTTCATCTGTTATATTCTGTAATAGTTCTATCTTGAAATTATTACTTATCTTGTTTAGGGTGAGTTATTTTTCAATCTTTTTTAGTTTATGCTCAAAGTAATTTTAACTTTGCAACTTGTTTGGGAATATGTTAATGAAATACACTTTGCCCAGGTCCCTTCATTTTATAAAGATGGTTTTTATTATTTAAAGATTGTCCATTTTAAATTTCCGATTTCTGATTTTCGGGTATCAAAAACAGGAAATTCCTTTTTTTGTTAAGGTTATTTGGGGTATCCCCAATTTACGATTTACGACATTTCAGATATCGAAAACACTAATCAAACTATAATAATAAAAAAAACCTATGATTTAAGTGGGTGGTCGAAGTAAATTATTTAATTGGTCAATATATATATTAAATAATAGGTTGTTTGCCATTTCATTTTATAAAGATTTTTTTTTGTTATTTAAAGATTGCCCATTTTCTATTTCTGATTTCCAATTTTTGAGTATCAAAAACTGGAAATTCCATTTTTTGTTAAGGTTATTTGGGGTATCCCCGATTTCCAATATTTCGAATATCGAAAACAGGAGACTCAAGTTTTTGTTGAAATAATTTGTTGGCTTCCCAATTTTTTATTCCAGAAATATCACAAAATATCACAAAAAATTGAAAATCAGAAATATCACAAAATATTTTTGTGATATTTTGTCTTATAACCTGATTTCCTATTTCTGACATTTGATATCCGATTTCTGGGTATCGAAAATTGGAAAATTCAATTTTTGTTAAGTTTATTTGGGGTATTCGCGATATTGCATAGTGTTTTAGAGAGTGTAAAAATATTTTGTCTTTCCACAACCCAACCTTTGTGTCTTTTGTATATTGGAAACCAGACATTAAGGTTTTTGTTGAAATAATTTCCTAGATTTGCGTTTTTTGATTTTGGATATTTCGGATATTAGAAAAAAAAATATTGGTTTTTTAATTTGTAATGTTTATTCATTTCTTGGATTTATAATATTTTGAATCTAATTATCCTGAATCACAAATCGCTGATATCCCTAATAACCCTAAGAAAACTGGAATTTCTAGTTCTCGATATCCGATTTCGAAAATTTGGTATCGTGTTTCGGAAATCAGGAATAAATATTACAAAATAAAATATTCATAATATATATAATGTGCTTTTAATTTGTTTATATATATTGAAAATTATGTGATTTAATTTTATTTGGAGAAATGAGTTAAAAAGTCATTTAAAATATAATAATTTTAAAGAATTATAATTTTTAATATATACAGTAAATTTTTAATAAACAATTTTATGAGGTTTATAGATTGAATAATAACAATTATTCCTATTAATAAATATGAAGTTTAACGCTAGATGTGAATGATGAGAGTTGAATTGGCAAGAAGGGAACATACAGGTCTATTGTGGCAGATTGACGTTGTACTTGTTTTTGTCATCTATCTTGCACTCATTACACATTAATGAAGCGGGTCTTGTTGTCCAGGCTGGCCAACTTGGTCATGAGTTGAGTTTTAATGTTGAGATTATAGTTGATTCGATAGTGAAATCTATCATGAAGAGTGGCACTTTCATTGCTGCAGCAGTTTTGATTGTTGAGTTTAGATACATCATAGTTATGATTAAATTTTCTGGTTATTATATCTTGTTATCCGGCAGGGATCAAAGAAAGCAACATGGAGTTGATCAGCTAGGTAGATGTTGTGAAATATGAGTTTATTCTGTTCTATGTAACTCCTTTCTTTGGCAAGTTTATAACAATGTTTATGTCCATGAGATGGTTCGTACAACCAATCCTCTTTCTCTACTTCCATTTTGTATGAGATGGCATTAATTAGTCGTTGTCGACGAAGAAGCTTTGTTAGCATGTATCAACTTCAATGGAGGACACCATTGCTACTAAGGTAAGGGATGATTTGACCCGGTGGTCATTTCGTTATGTGGTTACAGTACAATTTTTCTTGGTCGGTAACTGGAAGTGGTACAACAATATTTTTTCCCCATTAATGGCCTCTTATTGTTTTTTAGCGTGGTGATGAATATTTATCCCTAATTCCGTTCATCTATTTCTTGCCTAACTGATTGGGTCTTAAGCCATTATTGTTCTTCCCTAATTTTGTTGCAGAACTGTTCTGCCTGCCTTTGCTCAGTTTTTTTCTGCTTCTAAACTATCATACTATGTCCAACAACGTGCCACGTCTCGTCGTGCTGAAAGTGGTCGTGGTCATGCGCAACGAGGGGCGCATGTGACAAGCGTAGATGGTTACAACAATGATATTTCTCTGCAAGTTCAGTCCATAATAGATTACTAGGAAAGGAGGCTGGTAAACAAGAATCTTGCTCGTGATATTGATAGGGGAATCCCGAATCACTATTGGATCATCAAAAACATGATGGAGTCCCTCAAGGAGGAAATGCTAGGGAGATGGAATTATAGTAAGTTGGCAATTTCAGAGGCTACGTTGAAAATGATGGAATTAGATATGGTCATCATGGACAGAGATGTGATGGCCATGTGGAAAAAATTAGCCATGGGAGTTGACTCCTTGGGCGATGGAGGTAGCAGCAATGCCTCTATGGATCCAGAAATGAATGTCGACCCGACTCCTACGATACCCGCTGTATCTACAATGCCTGTTACAATTAGCTAGCTTTTCAAAGGAGCTCTTGAATCTGATGCTTCTGTGGGGAAAGTGGATGCTTCTGTGGGAAAAGCGGATCCTTTTGTGGGGAAAACAGATGCCTTTGTCGGGAAGCGGCTGTTCTGTCACTGAAGCGCAGTCTACCATCTTTAGAAGAGGAACTCTTTGGGCCTTGTCCTATGGTTGAGTAAACGCGGGACACATAGGATCCACCTGTCACTACCAGCAGTGCTAACTCATGAGCTTGTTTATATTTCATTTTTTTCTATTTTGCTTCCTTTTTTTTACTTCTAAGTTTATGCTGGTTTTTATTTTTCAAGGTCTCCTCATAAAAATTTGTTCATAGTAATTTTGTACATAGCCCCCCATATATCACATGGGTTATTGTGGCTCTTTTGAATATGTTTGTAATTTTATTTAAACTTTACTTAGGCAACAACATTCATTATTTGTATGGTTTTTATGCTTGGTACACTTCAACTATAGAGTTTTTTTCTTTTAACAGATTGGAGTAATTATTAGACCACTGTTTTCACTTGATCAGAATTCTTGATTTTATGTAATATTTTGTATAGTTGATTAATAGCAATGCAGAATTACAAAAAAGAATAATATGAAGTTTAAAGATCTAATATATGTAAATATATTATTTCTCTTAATAAAGCTAAAGTTAAAGATCTAATATACGTGAATAGTTTGATTTGGGTATATGAAATTTATTTAAATATCCAATGACAATTATTTATGTTAATAAATAACAAGTTTGAAGATGATTCGAGATCAAGATTTGTGAAATCTGAAATTGGGATCCGTATTTGAACACATAGGATTTCTGTATATGTCACAAAAATCGGAAACCGGGACATAACATGTTCATTATTTTCACACGTAAGATTTTCAGAATACAAAATGTCGGTTATTGGAGGACATAGGACATAGGATTTCTACAATCCAAAATGTCGCAAAATTGAAAAATATGGTGTTCCTTATTCGTAAATCCTAAATTGGGGAATTGAAAATCAGAACATATGGTGTTCCTTATTGGAAAACATAGGCACATATTTTTGGATTCCAAAATGTCGGAATTCGGAAATAGGAACATCGACATGTTCGTATTTGAACACATAGGGAAGAGAAAAGAATACAAACAGAAAAAATAAAACTTTAAAGACCAAATGACTTTAACAAAACTGAAGTTTTACCCGTTTCTGGTGGAAAATCGGAAATAGAAACTTTGGATTTTGTTTATTTGAAAAGTCCAAACTTTCGAGATCGGAAATGTCACAAATTGGAATTGGGGAATTAGAAATTGGAACATAGGGTGTATCTTGTTGGAAAACATAGGACATAGGATTTTTGGAATCAGAAATGTCGAAAATTGGAAAGTGGGAAATTGAAAATAGTAAAATGGAATTTATGTGGGTATATGAAATTTGTGCTTGGGAACATAAGTAGGATTACCATGGAGTGCTAGCTTGATTTCTAATTATGTATTAGTTACTATTATATATAACTATTTGTTTGATAAACCCAATACCTAATTATGTTTTATATCTATATAAAAGTGTTATCCGTGGGAACAATGGTTATAGTTAATAACATTGATTGAGATTGATTTTGAATTTGTTTTTTTTAAGAAAATGGGGAAACATTTTATAATATGGATGTTAGAGAGTTATTTTCTATTTATTAAAATAATGGAAAAACTTATCATAATTTAGTTCGAAATTCAAAATGTCGAAAATGGGAATTTGGGAAATCGAAAATCGGAACATAGGCTGTGTGCAAGTTGGATACGTTTGTAGTTTTGGAAAGATTATAATGTCTTGCAATTTAATGTGTTTATTTATATATTGATATTTTGTCTTTGGAGTTATTGACTTTCGTAATAAATTTTAACTTGTTTTACGATCTGTCTTTTTTTATTGCGATTTTCGATTTCCTAATCGCGAAGCGGAAATGCATTTTTTGGAGCTATCTAATTTTCGACTGTATCTACTTTCCATATTTTCGAGTATCACAAAACAAAAAATTAAGAAATCAAGAAAGCATAATTTCGACTTTTGACTGTATATTCTTTCTCGATTTTCGAGTATCGAAAATCAGAAGTTTCACTTTAGATAAATTTGTAGGTTTCTTTTGCGATTTTCGATTTTCAATACGTTCGATGTCGAAAAGTGGAATTGTCTAGTTTCTCGATTCTTGATTTTCGATAATACTTATATTGGAAAGGGGAAATACCACACTTTTTTGGACTGAATGTTTGTTTCCTGACTGCCGAATCCTGAAAACGAAAAGTAAATTTTCTCAATTTTTTGTTTATGCATACGAAATATACAGTCTAGAGTCTTTTGGCTGTTTGAGTTGGGATTTTTAAGATTCAAATTTACGAAGTCTGGCCACTCATTAGATTTTGAGTTTTGCATAATAATGTCTATTTTTTATTTTTATTAATATCTTTTTGCAAAAATCCTATGTCCTATGTTTTCCAATAATGAACACCATATGTATTCCCCAAGATCCGATTTGTGACATTTCGAAGTTCCTTCTTCCAATTTTCGACATTTGGGTATCGGAAACCGGAAAACTTCAATATTGAGGCTTTATTTTGATTGTTCGTATTATTTTTGTAGAAATTATTACTCTCCTCTAATTTTGGCAGATATTTGGCATGTAAACTTGGTTTCATTTGGAATTAGATATGGTCATAACGCACAAAAATGTCATGGCCAGGTGGAAAAAATTACATCTGGGATTTGACTCCTTGGGTGATGGAGGTAGCAACAATGTATCTATGGAATATTCGTAGAGAATTACAATTGATGTCATGTAAATTATACTATGGTTGTTTTGATTTTTTATTTATTTATTTTTATTTTAGTTTCGGGATCGCTAGGAATATTAATTTCAACTAAAAGAATGCGAAAAATTAATATGAAGTTTAAAGATATAATATATCTAAATATATTATTTCTCTTAATAAACCTAAAGTTTAAAGATGTAATATACATGAATAAATTGATTTGGGTATATGGAATTTATTTAAATATCCAATAACAATTATTTATGTTAAAAAATAGGAAGTTTAAAGATCATCCGACATCAAGATCACTGAATGGATTTATTGTTCATTTATTTTAAAACATTGTTTAATAAGAATTTTATGAAAGTGGAAATTGGGAAATAAAAATGGGAATAAAAAATATTTGAACTAAAACCGTATTGAAATTGCGCATTTTGGAATCCAGAATCCTACATTTTGGAACCGAGACATTTCGGAATTAAGAAACTAGAATTTGACACTTCGCAATCTAGAAATACCTTTTTGAAGCACAATGAGAGGAATATACATTTTTTCGTATCGGCATCATATGTTCTGATTTCTATTTCCATGAATTCCTATTTTCGATTAATATTTCCATTATATTATAATATCACATTGGATTATTTCATTTAAAAACTTCACTGCTAAACTATCATTATATATAAATCTATGAAGAACAACATTTATATATCTGACGACGTTGTTGGAAAAAAATGTTTAGGAGGAATGAAAATGGAATTTTGCTCATTGATGTTAGACAAAAGTGCTTTATACAGAATGACAATGTTGGACAAGATAAAAAGGAACAAAATGCGCCAATAATCATTATTTTCATAATACAAATAAGGTAGTAAACACCAAATCGTAATGGTACAAAGTGATGTGTTGGACATTCATCTGCGCTACAATCCTCACCCATTTCCATACATTTTTCTAGCTAAATTTCCATTCGTTTTGCTAGCTAAGGTGCAACCATTTCCATATGTTTTTGAACTTTCTTTCCTCTATAGCCTCTTCGTCGATAGTAGGAATCCCAACTTATCTTCCCATCTCCTCCCATTTCGGATTTTGGTATCACCATGTTGGAAATTTTTTCTTTGGAAACCATGAGAGTGGAATTAATGACGTCCAGAAGTCCAATTTTTGTGCATATAAAAAAACATAAATGAGGTCCAAATGATATTTTCCTCAATAGGAGCTTCTATTTATTGACTAAATCTTACAAATGTTATTATGAGTTTGAGATTTGCATGTTGTAGTATATATCTATAACTTGGGATTAATATGATCTGTATATAATTCCCTTATCTCTTGGAGTACATGAAAGGTCACTTAAACCATGATATGAAAGCTTGAAATGGGAGGAGAATCCAAGATTTGAAATATGTTGGATTTGAAATATTTGATGTTTAGAGCATGTGATATTGATGATCATTTAATGATTAAGCAAGATATTTCATATATTTAATGATTAAGCAACAAGGAAATATTTATACCATCATAAGAAGGCATCGATGAGGTGACAAATGTCAAGTTCACACACTATGAGATAACTTAAGGCTGACAACAAGTGAGGGTAATACTCGCTTCTGCGATTAATATAATGACGTTATAGCAGCAACGAGTGGCGTTATGATGACGTGAAAATATTTCAGTACGTTTAAGTGACCTTTTGCGTCATCCAAGAGATAAGGGAATCATATACAAATCACATTAATCATGAAAATTCATTATAGATATATACTACATCATGAAAATCCCGAACTCATAATAACATTTTGTAAGATTTAGTCAATAAATATAATTTGGACCTCATTCATGGTTTTTTATATGCACAAAAACTGGACTCGTGAGGATCATTATTTTCCCTCTCATGGCTGCCCAAGAAAAAAATGTCAACATGGTGATACCAAAGTCCGAAATGGGGGGAGATGGGAAGATAAGTTGAGAGTCCTACTGCTGATGCAGGGGATATAGTTTCTGTAGTGACATGGGATGGGTGAATGATAATTTTTTGCATTTCTATATAGAATAACAAGTAAGTGGACTGCAACCAATTGCAGATATGAGAAAAGATGCAAAAAGTATTCGTGCCTAAACAAATAATTTAATGTTGCTACATTATTGGAGCTTATGCAACATTTTGACTTGTAACTGGTGCTTTAGAGTTTGGAATATGAATGAATGAGCAATTTCACATTTTGTTATTTCATCTGTTCTTGAACATTGTCATTGTGTATAAATTACATTTGTCTAAGGTGGGTTTCCAAAATTATAATTTGTAATTCTTGAAGAGAAATTATGAATTTACAATTCTAGGAAGGGATAGAAGCCTTTGGAAGGGGCGAGAAAGGTTCAAATTTGAACGCTATGTAGGAGGCAAGAGTTCATTTGCTTTTGGTTGACGTATTCAAATAATTGTATATTCATCTGAGACTTTATTTCCTATTGAAATTATTGCATAGGCATCAAATATATTTTGATGTCTCACTTGCATTTTATTTTGCAAAAGTTGATGAATATATAGAGTAATCTAGGAGGTTGTTCATTGGAGTTGTAGACATTACCGTGTAAAGATATTAAGCATTCTGTGAATTGTAGAGATGTCTCACGCAGATGTTTTTCTAAAGAATATGCTTTGATTTTGAAAATTACAACATAAATTTTTTGTAAACATGTTACTCAAGAATCAAACATTTTTGTTTACAAGATTTGACATAGAAAGAACTTGAATGTTAAGATTTCAAACATAGTTTTGGAGTTCCATGTTACTGTTACAAAATTCTAGGACTACGATATATAATTGTCAGGATTATTAACAACGAGAGCACTGTTTCACTCCCGCGCTAAAACATTGTCAAAATTCCTGAAACTTGTACTTGGTATTTCATAAATTGATTATGAATTATGTTTCCGGTTTCCAATATTTGAAAGATCGAGAATCAAAATCAAGAAGGCAGTAAAATATTTCAACAGAAACGTGAATCCCAGTTTTTGACATCCAAAATATTAGAAATCAGAAATAGTGGACACGGCAAATAACTGTGGTTTTGCAACTGAACCTTTCTGACTTACCTTATTTGGAAATCAGAAATTAGGTATCATGTTTTGGAAATGGAAATATTAAAAATGCAAAATTTTGATTTTTGATTTGTTTTAAGTTCATTTAAGGAAATAAGAGTTGATCTAAAATTTTTATACGTTAATTATTTTGTGATAGCTATAATCATTTCCTACTTAATAACTTTCACAACGAGTCTCTTAGTTCCTGAGACAGTTTAGTCTAAAATGCAACTATTTTAGTATTTCTTGGATGTTTCTTGAAACAAAAGTATATGTTTTACTATTTTGAAAGATGGTAAGCTAGGAGCTTGTACATTGGAGTTGTAGACAATATCAATGACAATTTCAAAATTCTTGAAACTTGTATTCAGTATTTGATAAATTTATTATCAATCTATCGAACACACACACACACACACACACACATAAGAAATACCAAATACCATAATAATATGTACTTACAAATTCCAATAGATATATATATCAAATATGAATACGTAAGAAGGACATATGTTTTTGGTTTCTGATATCAGAAATATCGGGAATGAGAATCAGGAAGCGAGAAAATCATTTGAACAAAAACTTGAGTCTCCCTTCTTCGATATTTGAAATATCGGAAATAGGATATCGTGAATAAGGAAAATACCCTTAACAAAAATTCGACTTTGCGGTTTCCGATATTGGTTTTCGTAAATTGGGTTTTGTGTTTCAGAAATTGGAAATTGGAAATTGAAATCAGGAAGGAAGCAAAATATTTCAACAAAAATGTGAATCCTAGTTTGTGACATCTGAAATAGGAAATCGTGAACATGACAAATAACTGTGGTTTCGAAATTGAACCTTTTTGACTTACCTTGTTTTGGAAATCGGAAATCGGGTATTGTGTTTTGGAAATGGAAAACTTAAAATGAATTTTTTTTGTTTTGTTTTTTGTTTTAAGTTCATTTAAGGAAATAAGAGTTGATCTAAAATTTGTCTACGTTAATTTTTTGGTGATAGCTGTAATTATTTCCTACTTAATAAGTTTCGCAACGAGTGTCTTAGTTCTTGAGATAGTTTAGTCTAAAATGCAACTATTTTAATATTTCTTGGATGTTTCTTGAAACAAAAGTATATCTTTTACTATTTTGAAAGGCGATAAGCTAGGAGATTGTTCATTGGAATTGTAGACAATATGAGTGACAATTTCAAAATGCTTGAAACTTATCAATTTATCAAACATATATATATATATATATGAAATACGAAATTCCATAATAATATCTACCTACAAATGTGAATAGATATATATATCAAATATGAATACATAAGAAGGACATATGTTTCTAGTTTCTGATATCCAAAATATCGGGAATGAGAATCGGGAAGTGAGCAAACCATTAGAACAAAAAATTGAGTCTTCGGTTTTTGATATCCAAAATATAGGGAATAAGAAATCGTGAATAAGGAAAATACCCTTAACAAAAATTCGACTTTGCAGTTTTCGATATTGGATTTTGGAAATTGGGTATTGTGTTTCAGAAATTCGAAATTCAAAATTTGAAAAAAAAATGTTCGTAAATTTCATTTAAGGAAATAAAAGTTGATCTAAAATTTTTATACGTTAATTATTTCTTGATATATAATAATTGTTGTACTTAATAATTTTTACATTGAGTGTGTTAGTTTCCTAAGAAAGTTTAGTCTAAAAGAAAATTATTTCTCTATTTTTTGGATGTTTCTTGAAACAAATGTAGATTTTTTACATTAACAAGTGATAAAAAGAACAGTACATTTGTAGAGAAAATAATGAGAAGGTTCAACCACAATTTACTTTTAAAGAATTTGAAGAAAGTAAGCTTTCCTCTTGTTTCCTACGTTGGACAAATGGATTGTCTTGCATTAAAGAGTATCTCAAAAAAGAGAAAGGTGGAGAAATGCGAAGGCCTGAAAGAGATGTAACTCTTGATATTGCAGTGAATGTGAGTCCTTGTCTATCAGTGTTTCCAATATCTATTGCAACATTTTGTAGGGTCATACCTTGTGCTTTTTGAATTGTTAAACCCCATGCCATACGAAGTGGTAGTTTCCTACAGGATCCCCTTGTTATAGGAGATATTGGAACATAAGTTGTAACACCCCGGTTTTGACCCCATTGCATATAAATAAATGATGTAAATAATCATGGTGTGGAGATAGAAAAAAGAACCAACATCGATTTAGTATTTATGTTTCAGCAATTAAGGTGTGGCTGATGGTATTTTTTTTATGCTAGCTGAACATTAATAGCTGAACATTATGTTAAAATTGCAATTTTAATAACTCACAACTGGCTATGTCAATGCAACTAAATGAGATGGGGGCATGATTTTTCCTAAGGATGAGGGAGTGGGGGATCACAAGATTGAGGAATTTTGAATTGTGCAGGGCCCCACTTTGAGAAAAATGCTTTTTGAATTTCTTAGGCAAGAAAACACCAAAAAACAACCAACTTTCCCTCATGCGGTAGTGTTTCAACTTCCCTCATGAATTGGAATGAACAAAACGTTTTTGGAAAACCAATTCGGCATTAATGTAGCAGCCAGAAAGCAAAAACAACTATGAGTCTAAACCCTTCATGATTTTCCCTTGTTCGGTAATCTATTTCCTTTCACATTTTGGTTTTTCCTATGTGGATTTTTTCTGTTCACATTTTCTGAAGTGTGTTAGTTGTTTTCCTAAACAAGAATGCCCTGAATCTGATTTTGTTCCTTTGTTTTGAAAGATCAGCAATGTTTTCATTTTGGCATTTTTGGAGCAATCGATGTGGCATCGACAATGTTTAGAAATTTGTAAATTTATGAGTGTGTATAATACCTAGAATCTACTACGTTTTGATAAATCCTAGGACTGAGATCCTTGTGTGTGCATCCATGTTTGGCATTTGAATTGATTGAAGGAATGGAAATAGAGTCTAGACTTGCTTGATAAACCTAGTGTGTGAAGGAACCTAACATACCAATCTAGAAGGCTGGTTTTCTTCTTTGCATGCCCTGAATAGCACTGGAAGGAAAGGCATGGCCCGAGGGACTATGTAGCAGAGAAGGGAATGCTTCCTTCTGTTAGGTTTGTAATTGTTTAGAAATCAGGCTAGATCCGGTGTGGGTGTTCATAGCTCTGGGGTTGAGCTCACTAGCTTAGCAGCCAGTCTTTCCACCTCCTTGCCAGCCTGATAAACCCAACTGGAAGGATGGATTGGCTGGTAGCCTGATAAACCCATGTGTTGGATTGGTTGTGTCTCATGTGAATTTGGCTAAGTGTAAACCACTGCCTATGTAAGTATGATAAACCCAAATGTGTTGTCTTGAATGTATTTTAATTGTATCCTTGGCTATGGGTGAAGTCTGCTAGTGTTCCTTATTCCTTGGGGAAGATCATGCCCAAATCGAGGGTGGCAGTGTTGCTAAGAGATTAAAGAGAACACTGGCCTATGGTTGGGTGGAACGTTGCAGCAACATAGCTGGTTGTGGGACAAGCTTCTTTCAAAGATAAGTATTCTTGTGTATTTAAGTTCTGCAATTGTATTTGCTCATGAATTATTATGAAATTATCATGAACATGTTGAACACATGAATGTGTTGAAGGGATTATTTTCTTCCACTGTATATATCATGTACATTTCATTATGCATATGTGTATTTATATGTTTTTATAAAATGCATTATTATATTATGTTCATGGGGCTTAGTTTTCATGGGTTGTTAGATGTTAGTCACGTCCTCTCCGCTGAGTAAGGGTTAGGGACGTGACATAAGTAGGATTCAAAACATCCCATAAGGATCCTTTGTAGTAGAGGAATTCAACAACAACAAAATATTGTAATCTAGGAGGTTGTTCTTTGGAGTTGTAGACAATGTCAATGACTTTTCCAAGTGAGCCGTTAACAAAACTTGCTTGAACCCATAAATTAGCAGTTAACATGACTTGTTGACAAATAGCAAGAAGGACCTTTAATTGCAACTGGTCATCATCAATGGATCCTTGGACATGTTTGTTCCTTTGTTCTACAAAGAAATGTGCAATTGGCATATTAAGTTGCTTCAACATGTGTTTATTGTGCAGTGCAACAGAGGTATTGGTGGGATATAAGTGGATAGATTGTTGAAAAGAGAAGTTTTCCACATCTGAAAGGCATGAGCTTGTTCTTTTCATTAGGAGTGCCCAATATTCAATAGTTGGTGTTCCATTTCGTAGGTTTAGAAAGAGTTTCCAAAAGGCGGTTTGATAAGGGCTATTTCCTTGTTGTCGAAAAATTGTTTCTAGCGTGATAAAAGTATCAATTGTACGCCAAAGAGTTGTTCCAACAGATGAGCCTACATACATGGGGATGTCATTTACAAGAGGAAATTTTCCAAAGTCTCCAACAAGGATTATGGAACAACCACCAAATGGATTTGTACAATTTGAGGGGAAATCTTGACGTAAGCATGCATCAATTTGAGTCAACATTTTTGTTCCAATAAAGCTCATTTCATCTATGAGAATATAGTGAATATGGTGGAGTTATTCTTGAAGTTTTGAAAAGGATTAGACTTCAAGGGGTTGCATTTCACCAATGGGTATTCGAAGAGAAAAATGTACTGTATATGCATGTATATTAAAAGCAGCAACACCAGTTGGAGCAAGGAGAAGAAGTGAGGAGGTACTTTGTTCAGATGCAGTTTGTAGTGCAGATTTTAAGTAAGATAGTGGGTAAGATTTCCTGGTGTTTGTAGTACCTTGAATCACCATTTTGAGTGATGGAGCCGATGTAGTATTTCTAAAATGATAAATGACAACATCAAAGGCTATGCGTTGTGTGGGAGACAAGGAATAAGATGAATTGGACAACTATAGGTTGTCTTCATGTAGTTGGGTGGACAAGCGATTGAGGTCAATGAATGATGTTGTTGTTTGATGCAAGTCGGTGGTTATATTGTTATGTGTCCAATTGTGATTTTTGTCAAAATCATGATGTCCAAGCATTTCAAGGTCATCAATTTGGATGTTGTTTCCTGGTCCCATTTGAGGGAAAATTTCCCATTCATCCATGTTATGGGACAGCGAAAGGGTAATAGAATTGGAGTTTGAATCATCGGATAGAGGTGTATAGGGTTCTTCTTGTGCATGTTAAACATGCCATATACTATATATGTTATACCTAAATATCATCATAATCATGTGATAAGATCCCAAACTTCATTGTTGCCCTCAATCCCAAATTGTGAAGCCAAGAACATTGGTCCAGACATCAAATTTATATATGAAAATCCAACACCGCTTCTACCCTTTTGTCAAAAAGTGGCACCTTCTTTAGAACCTCCTGTAATGCATTCTTAGTAAGCGGTGGCACCGCCTTTACCCTTTAAGCAAGGCGTGGTTATTCCTAGAGCCGCTCTGTCACGGTGAACAAAGAGCAGTGCCCTTGGTAAAAAGTAAAAAAGAGAGGTTCTCACAAAGTTTCTTGAAAGAAGGATTCATG
>LPNX010407934.1:29740-62554 GCA_001517045.1 Pseudotsuga menziesii | reverse complement strand
GTGACGACAGTTTCAAGACAAAGAATAATATGATGAATGCAGTGACATCATTGATGCAGAACCTTCCAGTTCAAGAAGAATGATGTCAGGGCACAGTATCGAAACCTGAAGAGAAGTTCATAATGCAGTAGATGGAAACATGGTGGGACATAAAGCAAGATTCGTAGCATGAGGCTTCTCATGAAGAGAAGGCATAGTCTACAAAGAAACATTTACAGCTAATAGAAGTGAAGTCACATGACATGCATAATCATGTGTGCAAATGAAAGAAGGCCTTGTACAAGTTCAGAAGACATCCATGGGATAACACATATATGATGAGCTTGATGAATATCTTAACCTTTGCTACAAGGTTGATAGAGGATGACAAGCTCACAGATGGGTGCAAGATGAACTTTTGAAGAAGTTCAAGATAGAGGATCTTAGTATCCAGTGATCCTAGCTGGATACTACTTGTCACTCCGGTACAAAATGTTTTTAGTGCAGAAGACAGAGGGAGTACGATGCTTCGCTTCAGAGGGAGTGACTGCAGAAGATCCTGAGGTTCAACATGATACGACAGGATGAATAGATTACTGATGACTCTAGGATTTACTAAGAGTAAAGTGGATTCCAACCTTTGCTTCAAGGTTGAAGGCAGAATACCAGTGATGCTCCTGTTATGTGTCGATGCACTATTGTTCTAGGTATGGAGGTGTGGTAGAGTACAGATGGAATCTTCCTTGGACAAGGGAAGTATGCAGTAGAGATCCTGAAGAGGTTCAGGATGATGGACTGCATGACCACACCTATGGCATCGAACATGAAGCTATTGAGTGATGCTTCATCAGAGTCGGTTGATGCTACGATGTATCGTCAGATGATTGGGTCCTTGATGTACCTAAGACCAGATATTTGCTTTGTTGTGAACACATTGAGACATGTTCACCTGATGGTTGCAAAGCATGAAGGGGTACAGTTCATTATGGGCTCAAGTATGATGCGAATTAGAAGATTAATCTGGAGGGTTATGTTGATTCAGATTGGGCAGGCAGTGCCATCGATAGGAAGAGTACTTCAGGATGTTGCTTCAGTATGGGATCAGGTGTGATCTCTTGGTTTAGCAGGAAGCAATCCTGTGTGGCACTGAGTACAGCTGAAGTAGAGTATGTCGCAGCTTGTTCAGCTAGTTGTGAGGCAGTATGGCTGCGGAAGCTACTGTCTGATATATTTGATCTCCAGTTGGATGCTACCTGTATACATTGTGACAACTAGAGTTGCGTGAAGTTGTCAGAGAATCCAGTGTTCCATGACAGATCGAAGCATATTGAGATCAAATATCACTATATCAGGGATATGGTGCAGAGAGGAGTAGTGAAGCTCCTGTATGTTGCGACGGAGGAACAGATAGCTGATGTATTGACGAAGCCATTGGCTAGGCTGAAATTTGAGTACTTCAGAGAGAGACTTGGTGTTCTCCAGATCGAGGCTTCCTCCCAGAGACAGTGATGTGTCCCAAAGCCATTTTGACGAGGAGGTCAGATGTAAGGGCTGAGCCATTCTGTCATGGTGAGAGGATTCAGTTCCTTCCATGTCAGATATGAGTGCTGAGATTGTGCCATTCTGACGAGCAGGTCAGATGTAAGGGTAGTGCCATTCTATTCATGGCTAAAGGATTTAGTTCCTTCCATGTCAGATGTAAGTGCAGAAATCTCTCCTCATTGTGGGTGAGAGTCTTCCATCATTGTGGCGGAGGTGGATCCTGCCTGGATGGGATTGTGCCATTCTGACGAGCAGGTCAGATGTAAGGGCAGTGCCATTCTGTTCATGGCTAAAGGATTTAGTTCCTTCCATGTCATATGTGAGTGCCATCCATTCTGTCGAGTAGGACAGATGTAAGGGCTACCACCATTCTGACGAGCAGGTCAGATGTAAGGGCAGAGCCATTCTGTTCATGGCGAAAGGATTTAGTTCCTTCCATGTCAGATGTAAGTGTAGAAATATCTCCTCATTGTGGGTGAGAGTCTTCCATCATTGTGGCGGAGGTGGCTCCTGCCTAGATGGGATTGTGCCATTCTGACAAGCAGGTCAGATGTAAGGGCAGTGCCATTCTGTTCATGGATAAAGGATTTAGTTCCTTCCATGTCAGATGTGAGTGCCAGCCATTCTGTAGAGTAGGACAGATGTAAGGGCTATTGCCGCTCTCTGGGAGAGTGGAGGCGCCTGGTCCGTTACCAGGTAGCTCAGTCAGGGGCTGGGGGCCATTCTGACGAGGGTGTAGGATTCAGTTCCTACCAGGTTAGATGTGAGTGCACAAATATTTCACCATTGTGGTAGGAGGGGCTCCGGCCTGGGTGAGAGTCTTCCATCACTGTGATAGGATGTGTTCTTGTCTGAATGGATGTGCCTTTCTGACGAGTAGGTCAGATGTAAGTGCTGAAATCTCTCATCACTGTGATAGGATGTGTTCTTGTCTGGATGGGATTCTTCCATCATTGTGGCGAATGTGGCTCCAGCCTGGGTGAAGAGAACAGAGTTATTTCATCATTGTGGCGGAGGTGGTTCCAGCCTGGATGGGATTATGCCCTTCTGACGAGTAGGTCAGATATAAGTGCAGAGCCATTTCACAGATGTTAGTGATGTGATGTCCTATCATGCTGGTGAATGTGAGTGCTGGGCCTTTTTGATGTGATTGTAGTTTACTACATGATCAGATGTGAGTGCTGGGCATGCCTTTCTGATGAGTAGGTCAGATGTAAGTGCTGGGCAAAGACCTACCTGGTGGCTAGGCCTACAACCAGCATGAAAAAGGGCTGGATCTGTAGAACTTCCTATGACGAGATAGTACACACATTATGATGACCAGAGGAGATCCAGATCGAGCTATGATCCAGATCCAGTTATGATGACTCCGAGAGATCCAGATCGAGTGATGATCCAGATCTAGCAGTGATGATCCAGATCTAGAGATGATCTAGATCCAAATCCAGATCGAGTGATGATCTAGATCCAAATCCAGATCGAGTGATGATCTAGATCCAGTCCAGTGATGATGATCCAGATCGAGTGATGATCCAGATCGAGTGATGATCCAGATCTAGTTCTATGATGATCCAGATCGAGAGATGATCCAGATCCAGATGACTTGAAGATGAAGATGACTTGAAGACGAATATGACTTGAAGACGAAGATGATCCAGTGATACAGAGAAGAAGACGAGTGCTGAAAATTGTGTCAAAAGAATACCTTCCTAGTTAAGAGGGAGTGTTGATGTATATGTAACTTTAGAATGTATTCTTATATGTATTTTATATATTGTAACCCGATGTTTATTCCAAGATTTTTCTATTATGTATTTGAGTCATATTGTCTTACCCCGATGTTCCGATCGGGAGGATTATTAATGTAAACAAGTCTTGTCAAGTCATTAGGTAAGCCCCTGCAGTTTCGGGGCACTTGGGTTATTATACACTAATTAAGGTGTAGGCTCGAGTAAGTAATTGTAAGTTAAGCCTACATGGTTGAGTGCACTTCAAGTCAATGGAAGAATATAAATAGAGAGTGAGAGTCTCTCTATTTATCACTTGTGAATTACATCACTTGCTCTCTCAAGTGTGGCACACCTTTGGAGAAGGAAATACTTTGGCTTGACAGAAGACAGAAGGCTGCTGTTGTGTTGGGAGGTCATCTTACTGTTTTGGGTTTCACATCTTGTGGTGATACTATCTTAGAGGAAGTTGAGGGGTTTTCTCCATTTATGGTTTCCCCTGTCAAAACTCTTTGTGTCTCTTGTCTCATGTGATGTGCTTATGTTATTGCTGTGCTTGTTATTCTCTCAGTGAAAAGATCCTAACATAATGCTAGCTTAAATGTTGAAAAACTAACACTATTTCCATTGATCATCATCTTTTATTGCTGCAATGTGCCCAGATCTGAAAGCTGGCCTAATTATAGCTGATTTGAGATGCTTTAGTATTTGTTGTGACCTTCAGAATGCTCCCAAAGTGCTCAGATTTGTCCCTTTGATGCTCATACTTGATTCTAGAGTTGTTTATGCCCATAGGATTGCCCAACATTAATCCTAGTGTGACATTGAAAATACCAAGTTTGTTCTAGAAGCCCTAAATAGGGCCAATTCACCTTGGTGATTGGTTTATTGTTAGAGGAAGGCCTTCTCTCATTATTTGAGGAACATTCACTCTTGGAGACACATGCATAAGGGTAGTGTTCATCCCTACCAAAGGAGACACATGCATAAGGGTAGACACATGCATAAGTCATCATTTGAAGCATGCTTACACTCTTTTATACACCATTTCATGAGACATATTACATGCTTGGAGGTTACTCATTGAGCTGGTTCACTTGGGAGGTTGTTCACATGGTTCATGCCCTATTTTGTGAAGAACGTTTTTGTATTTAGGGGCTACTTTATAGATTGACTATTTTTCACATGGGTGGCATCTAGGGCCTACAAAGCAAGTTATGTTTTACTCCAAATAGTGTTATGATATATAGGAATCCTACATAGCTAATTGACTTGACAATGAAGTAGGTTTAGAGTCTCGATGTTTATATTTCTAGGTTTTTTTTTTTTTGAATTTAAGTGTCATGTGTGTAACCTGTGCATTCCCACATTCACTTAGTCAATTTAGTACGGATTGGGACTAATTGACCATTTTGTTATCGATCCATTCAACCATACCCTGATTTACTTGGTTCAGTACCAAACATATCACTTGAATCGTTTCAAAGACCGAGTCAGCTCGGTTGGGGGTCAACTTGGTTGACTCATCCAACTTGGTAGAAACACACTTGATTAAATCTGAAACTATTATTGTTGAAAAGGGGGTAGGCCAGTAAAAGGAAAAGGCAATGTTAGGAAAAGGAAATGCAAGCAATAAGTGAGAATGGAGAATTGTATGTAACTAAAAGAGGGGCATACATAAGAATTTTTATGGCATACATTAGAATTTTTTAGAATTTTTAGTGTACTGTTGTAGGAATGCCACTATGCAAATAAGGCATTGACTTGATAGTCACAATTCCATTAGTATCATAAATTATGGGAGAGATCAGAAAAACATCCCTACACAAATATTAACCGATAAGTATGGTTTTGGTGTTTCATTTGGAGAATAAAATACTATAACAATAGTTGTTATTATGACTCTTAAAGGGTCCTAGATGAGATCTGTGCACTTTTAGGCCCTTCAACTTTCAAGCAAAAGAAACCATAAACAACAAGTATGTGCACCCTAGAAAACATGGAAACGATCATAAAACACATTAGGTAAAATGGATTATCATCTACAACATCACAACATCATTCATGGGAACTAAAAACCACTTACAACCATTAAATGTAAGGGTTAAAACAACAACGAGTGTAGATTAAGGAGAGAGGAGTGGATAGGAAAATGAATAATCGAGCCAATGTAGAGTGGAAAAGTGACCAGCTAGAAGTTTGGAAGAGGATATTAATCAAGATTCCTTGAAAAAGGAACTCATGTCAAAGATGATTTTTGATGGAAGTGACCAACATAGCAACTATGTATCACTTCTATCCAAAGTAGATGTACATGAATGTGAAGATATGTTCTTTGAAGGAGATCATCCATTAAAGGAGAACCTCCAGGTTTTGTACAAACATATATTAGCATAAACTACAGTGTTATATTTTATGCATATGTATAACAGATCATCTCAAGCTTGACAATGTTGAAAGGCCAAAGTACAATGGCCACAAGCATACATATGAAGCTCATGAAGCCTACCCAATTCATGTTAGGAAAAGGCAATGCAAGCAATAAGTGAGAATAGAGACTTGTATGTAACTAAAAGAGGGGCAAACATTAGAATTTTTAGGGCTACCAAATGCCTACACCTATTAACCAAACTCATTCTTGACAAGATTTTTCTTTAAGAAGTTTTTTGCTTACAAGTCTTTCCAAGTTTTTTTGCTTATAAGTCTTTCCAAGTTTTTTTGCTGGTATTTTGCTATGCTTATGCCAAATTTTTGTTTGGACATGGTGTAAGTAGAACCAAACAGGTATTTTTCAGACCTGTATTCCTCCAGCGAAGGGATTTTCGGAAGGCTAGAGGAAAGTGAGACATCCAGTAGGTCTACAAGGGCTAGATCAACTAGATGTCAGAAGATCAGAAGAAAATTCGACAAACGCATGAATTTTTTTCTCCAAGGAGGGGGGTCATGTTCCTATGATGATGAGACATTGGGAGATATCGATGTACCCTTAAGGTACCAACACCTAGTGAAACAATGGGTTCCTAGTGATATTCCTCAAGTAAACACTAATTTTTGTGTGAATGAGAGGATATATAGAACTGCATCGTCGTAATTGCATGTATTGGGGTTGTTTTGCATGGACGGTATAAAGGTTGGATGCGGTAGATGTACACAATTGATGGAGTATGTTGGACCATGTTACAACTACAGTGATTGGATGGGCTTGGTCCAATTAACACAAATTATGTGTAGATATGGGTTGTTAGCGAATTATATACAACTGAAAGACAAAGCTCAAAATAAAGGAGCAACGTTGTACATGGCAGAAGGCAAAAAACAACCGGTAATATTGTGGGGTTTATAAACAGTACACAACCAGGGTATACACTAAAGCAACCCAACTGCATATTCGAGTCGCGTGAAGGAAACCGTGTCTTTGTATGTGCAATTAAATTAATAGCTGCTGGTGAAGAACTGCTTATTGATTACAATTTGAATCGTGTAGATACAAACAATGTTAGTATGGTTTTGGTACAACAAACAATTTAACCACCCTTTTATTAATTATTTTAACATCTATAGGACTTTTCGTTAGCATATAATTGAAATTTTCTACTTTTCATGTTTCCTTATGTAATTTTTAGTATGTTTTTGATGCAGGGTTCTCTCAGGGACACCTCCATCTCCGTAGATGTTTGTCGACCCGAGTCAAGGAAGCAGGTATACATCGATATTGCCAATGTAATATTAAATTTAGGATGGACATACAGATACATTGTTATGTATTTTCATTAGTATATTAGGTTCTTTTATATAATATTATCTATTTTCCATGGAGAGTGTTGATCAAGGAAGCCAACCGGCTATTAATCAACCGACTATAGAATCAAGGCAACAGCCAAACATGAATGTAATTCTCCATTTCAAATACTTTAAAATCGTAAAGATGTATATCATGACGCATAATGTTTATTTTGTTATGTATTCTTTCATTTTTATGGTTGCGTTCATGATGGTAAGTTGTCTACCTTTTCTGCAGATTGACCGAGGAAAGTCCCTAGCCGTTGATCAAACGACTGGAGCCTCAAGGAAACCAGTAAATCTAAATGTAATTCCACATTCTAAATACTTAAAAAATGTACACATATAAAACATGTAGCATAGTGTTTATTTTTGTTATGTATTTGTTAGATTTTACAGATTGTGTTCATTGTGATAATGTTCTCTACTTTTTTTGTAGGTGGTTGATCGAGGTAAATCCCCATTTGTTGATCAGACCACACCCTTGTCTAGGCATCAGATAATCCTATATGTAATCCCTAATATAATTATTTGCGCACACTATTGCTTCAAAGACTAAGCAATTTTTTATATATTTCAATTGCAGACAGGGGATTCTGTTTATGAAACAACTTCTCAAAACTCTTTACAGAATGAGGTCTCTCGGTTGATGAGAGATAGTGAAATTAGAGAGTCTACAAACCCATTGAGGGTGCTACAAAGGACAACGGAAAAACAAAATGAAGAACCGATTTGTTTGACATTGGCAGTTCCACTAACATAAGGGCTCAAATAAAGGATTCAATTGTTGTTACAGCAACGAAAACAAGTGGATGTAAGTTATCAATAAAATTCATTTATAAAAACTTTATAATATTTGATTTTATATGCTATTGAACTTATAATACAATGGTTTGAATTTACAGTGCACTATGGAGATTATCAGTGGTGGTCAAGGCAATGTTGGTCCCAGTGACCAAACCACTCCACGTACACCACATACTGCTCCCATATTGTCCACTGAACAATTGGAAATATGCTCTGTGACACCCCCGAGGGCAGTGGAGGGTGCAGCCGATGTTGCCCCCACAACAGATCCTACAGAAGAAGGGGTGGATGTAGGGTTAGATAGATATGTGGAAGCATTTCCTGGATCTTCTTGTGTGACTAGCACTGGTTCAATAGTGTGTACATTTGTGGTGAATGAAGAATTGGTTCCAATAAAGATATAGAGGATTCCAGGTCATTATAGATTGTTCAATTTAGTTTTTATAATTTGTGTCTAATATACCGATAATATTTTCTAATGTTGACTAATGATGGCATTAATGTTTTACAGAAAATGATTTATTTTATAAACATATGATTGATTTGGCCTTGGAGATTTTCAGGCCCACCATCCGCACAATGTGGAACAAGCAACCAAAATATTTGAAGGATGATCGAACTAATCACTTGGTTAGTCTATTCAAAAAAGATACTTTCAATACATCGAAGGTCCTACAGAAGGCTGGAAAACATCTAAAGATTGTTCGAGACCAGTATAGGGTTCACCTAGAAAAGAACCGTAAGTATGAGTGCCCTCCAATGATTCGATCTATGGAGTGGAAATCCCTGGTGGTAGATGGAAAAGAGAAGGGCCTGAGAAAATCAGGAAAGATACCACCAAGTGGAACAGGGAGGTATGCAATATATTCCAAAATGTAGTGGTAAGCCTTATTATTACTAGTTTTTATATCGATTTTGGTACATCGACTAATGTATTTAAAAAATTAATTAGGCTCTCAGACACATATAAGGCCACAAAGGCAAGAATTGAAAAAATTGGCCAACACAAGCTTGGGCCTGATGGTTACTCCAACTTGGCGGCCCCATATGTAAGTATCGCAAAACCAGAATCCACATCCAAATATCATACACATTATTATTTTTGTTTTGTTCTGACAAAAGGCTTTAAAATTAATGACATCATGCAAATATGAAGGCCGACCGGTTCAAAGAATTGCCCAGTGCGGATTACATGAAGCTTGACTTCGTACAAGGCTTTGACTCCATTGTTGAACACTGAATAAGCTTGTCTGGGAATACTGCACGATTTTCTGTTGATCCATCTGGTGCCCAGGTATGTAAAAACTGTATAGCTTAATGGTAATTTATTAATGCTCATGCAATTTGTTCCTTATAAATAAATTAACATAAATTATTTATTCATTTTTGTACAGGAAAGTAATGATCCCGTTCATGTCGAGGATGTAGTACATGACCAGCCAAACGAAGATCATACTTCTCATCCTGGTAATGAATTTATTAATGTGCTACTATTTTTTATAGACCATTGCAGATGATGAACATTAATTCTAATTCTACACAATTCAACTACAGAGCATGTAGATGCAGATCATAACACAGAATAGGTTGGGCCTGTACGAGATAATGTTGAACATGTTGATGTGCCGATGGCAGGTAAAAACACACATTCATAATGTTTTTTAAATGAATTACTCGTATTTATCAAAATATAAATATATTAATGAAATATTTTGACATTATTGCAGAAATTCATCTCCCCTCGCCTGAAGTTCAACCTTGCAAGCATACTAGTAGGGATACCAATGATCAGATTCCTGAAGATGTGACTCTAACTAAATATTTAAAGAGAAGAAAAGTAAAAAGGAAGCGACTAAACAAATTTTGAGTAATTCTTATTTATATTAAAAAACATTTAATGGTTTTTTCCTCTGTTTCATGAATGAATGTTTGAATGAATGCTTTACTGAATGGTTTACTGATTTTTTTTCTGCCATTGACTAAATTAATGTTTTAATGAATGAGTTAATGAATGGTTTTTTCAGCTTTTGAGTGATTGAATGGTTTAATTAATTATTTAAAGAATGATTTAATGAAAGCATCTTTGAACTATTGAGTGAAATAATTTGCAGTAGATGCATTGTTATTTGCATTGTAGATGCATTGTTATTTGGATTGTGAAGTAGTGAAATAAATTGTTATTTGCAAGTATATGCATTGGGTTTGGGGAGTTGAGAGTGATGTGAGGGGGGGAGGGGCCATAAGAGCTTCCACCTTCACGTTGTTGGTCTTGTTTATTAGAGAATATTAAATTATTCTCGAAACAGAGAGGAGCTCAATGAATGGTAAGGAAGAATACATTAAAAACATCTATTTCTATCATTTTAGTGTATAATTTTCATTATTGCTATTTGACTCCTCCATTGGAACTTGTTACAAATAGCGTTGAGAAACATTTCCATAGTTAAGAGGCAAGAAATGGCTTTTTGATTAGATCAATGGCCTTATATACATAGTATTTTTGGTTATCCATGTTTTATCAGGTGATATATTCTTAACAATTAATTTACTTGAATAGTTGAATAGTATTGTAATTTACATTGTAATAGAATTGTATTTCTTTAGATTGGTTTTGTTATTTTCATAAACAAACATAAATTTATTTGATGGGTCCTAACATGAAACTATTGCAAGAGGAAAAAAAATGAAGTATGTTGAATGATATTTTGAAAGGTAAAGCATAAGAAGACAGTGTGAAGATCCACAAATCAAGGTATAATTATGTTTTCTTTTGTTTGATTGAGCTGTGTATTGGGTATTTATGCATGTGCACACACATACATTTAGTTGATGATGATGATTACCATACATTGAGGTGAACTTTGTTCTATCTGATCTAAACAATTACCTTAAATATTTTGATTTATCATGATAACTGGCCCCTTGGTAGTACTTTACCAATTCCATATAGCTAGGACAAGAAAATTAAATGTAGGCATTTCATTACAAGAAATATGATAGGAATTTGAGTTTGATGGGAATATGAAAAGTCAAAAGACAGAAAAAGATAGATAGACTTGTGAGGAGAATGGTATCTAAAGCGTTGTTTCCCTATTATTTTTCATGAGTATATTATTATCTGCCCCAGTTTATCATTCTCCAGTAGTTTTGTAATTTGTTTCTTAATCTCATATCTTGTTCAACTTTCATGTTTGATTGCGCAGTGGAAAACCTATGTTTATATTTGTGCTTATCCGTGTAGGTTGTGAGTTGGGCATGGTACACATTGGTATTTTCAGTTTTCATTGTAACTTTTCACTGCAACATCACTGTGCACTTTATTACTCATAATTGCTAATTTTTTACAAAGTCTTCTTTGTGCAAATCTTTTATTAGGCATTTATATATTTCTGTATTGCTTCCAATTTATCACCAAGTTTAAAGTGGTCACTTAGAGAAAACATCTCAACTCTAGAATACAAAAGAAGAATGACTGCATTGATAATTATGGTAACAAAATATTGAGATATGCTTGAAAAAACGAAGATCTATTTGCTACTTTATTTCTGGAAGGCATTGTTTGAATGATTAAGTTATAAAAACTATTTATTTTTGTTGTTTTCAGGCAATCTTCCAAAGGTATGCATGGCCTGAAAAAGAGTATCAGTCATTTTCACTGATTTACAATGATAGATCACTAGATTTGGTATGACATATTTTCGCTGAAGGCAATATTTTCACATTTGTTGGAAACAGTTTCGAGGTTCTTTCCTAAGGAAAATATGTTTTTATTGAAGAAATCCCATTTCCAGACATGAATTTTGGTGGTGTTGATCTTAATAACTTCAAGGGTAAACATCAATATGCTCTTGTTACTTGAAATGGTTATTGGAAGGTATGTAATATAACCATGTTAGTTTTAAAGGTTTAATATTGACTGTATTTAAGGATAAACACATGCATACCATGTTCTTTGTATGAGTCATAGTTACTAGTAGGTATGTCATGGGATTAATATACTCTAATAAATCGATTTTGCTATTTCCTTCAGTTTGGCATGGGAGACTTCCTCATTGATGACTAATCAACAGGTCAGCATACAGTCCATCTTATTCAATTGGGCACATGATTGCTTCTTAAGGAATATTATGAAAATATTGATGGCATTTTATGAACATTTTGTTGTAGGTTTTAGTAATAACCCAAATATTCGTAAAATTTTAAAAAAATTTAAGGGACATAAAATGTCTAAAGTTGCAGCTAAGTCACTGCTAATGGTTAGTGGAAAATGAAACAGTTTTTAAAATATCATGGGATTGCTTCTTTAAATGAACTTGCAAACTAATGGATGAAATCTTAAACCCCTATGTTAGTACTATTAGTGACTTAACAACCTTAGTTCTATCAGAGTTAGAAAAGGACATGCATTTTGCTTCTACTAGATATACTGATCATTAAATTTTGTCAAGTAGGTAAGAATTCTTGTATGATATCGGGGATTACTTAGCATTCTGCTAACTCAATTGGACTGCTGGTTCCTTACAGGTTTAGCAGGTAAGCGTAATATCCAATATGTGTTGTTTAAAAATTACGTCGAGAACTGCTTCCCTAGCATGATTAAGATGCTAGCTTTAGAAAATGTTTAAATATGCTTCTTGTCATCAAGGAGGTAATGTCAATTATTTTTCGTTGTTATAAATCCATAGTTGTATTTATAACTAACACCATAATGACTTTCTGTCAAAACATAATCAAGGGTTTAAAATACAAAAGTAAGTACTTACCAAAATTCCTTCAATCGTATGAATATTATTCTCTAAAGTATAAGAACATGGTTTGGCTTTCTTGAGTTTACAGTACTGGTTAAAATATAAATTCCCATAGAGAGAATAGAGCTCATGGTTTTGAGCTTAAGTTCACTTCAAACTTGTTTAGTGATCTCGCAGCTATTCTCACTTCAACACTCAAAATATGTCCTTCTCTTAAAGCATGATCAAGTTAACTATGTTTATCAATTATAATTTAACAATGAGTTATTAGGAAATTATCGAAATTCTCTAACATTGTTAGTCTTCATTTTCTTGATCACTCCTTCATCAAACAGTATAAAGGTTATGCTTTTATAAGTTTATGGCTTTTCCTTTTTCATATAGTTATAAGCTATATTATAACCATCTCATAACTCTTTACTATTTCTAAAATTACACCATCTATTCAACTTGTTTACAAGCATGAAAATATTCTTAGGATAACAATAGTATTCAAGTTATAACAATAGTATTCAAGCTATAACCTAAGGTAGAATACCTACAAAACAAACTACTATGATGAAATCAAATGATGGCAAGCATATCTTATATAGTTTGAAATGATTAATGGTTTTGAAATAATGCAAATGTTTGATTTGCAGTGATGAATATAGGTTTCGACCCACTCTTGGAGAAGTATTTGGAAGGACACGTGGATATGTTACATCCACTCAAGGGTTGACTTAAAATCTTGAAACCCTACTCATTTTCTTGTGAAGCGAGAGTTCCTCCTTTGTGTTGGTCGAGCTAAGAGCTTGTGGCTATCAGAGGCCTATAACCACCTTTAAACCTTTGGAAAAGAACCTACAACTTATTCGCTGTGAAAGTTGGGAAAAGTCGTTGATGGTTTTGGTCTTTTTGTGTGTTGAAAAGTTACAACAAGAGTGGGTGTTGGCTTTCCATTGTGGCCCGAAGACTGTGCTCGTCTCTAACCTGCAACTTTTCACCCATAGCTTCTTCCTTCGTATACTTGAGTTGATTTTCTTGTGTTTCCTTCGTAGAGGGTGACTTCAAATCTTCTTGCCTTTTGGCATAGTGCTAAATGCGACCTGGTGTGGCCATTTCTCCTCAGCTTCACCTCCAAGTTTCCACAAGTAAAGATTTACCTTGAACTCATTTTTACATTTGTTTTTCTTACGAGGGTTTTACAATTTTTAAGTAAACAAGTATTTAAAATGACACGTTTTGATTCTTGCAGGTCTTCTCTCACAACTCCAACGCTATAGGTGAAAGCAATCTCACTCCTCAATCTTTACATGAGCATGCCACTGGTAAGCCCTGGTTCCATCGAGGGTTTCTTCCTACATGACATTGTGGTTGAAAATGGCATGGCCTCGGTTCTTTGTTAGCTTAAGTTTCAAGCTTGTTTTCTATTTGTAAAAGTTTTTAGAAACACTTAAATGGTATTTCATGTAGGGGGAAGAAGGCTCTGGAAGCCGTGATGTAAAATGGTTTTTAATTGATGTTTTTAGCCTTACGGCCTGAACAATGTAATTGCTTTCATTTTAAAACAAAAGACCCCAGCTTTGAACTTAAAGGGATGTTGACCTCTGTCTTGTTTAGTTTATTTTTTTTAATAGATTTTGGTTGGTGAAGGAAGGCTGTGAAACAGTCGGGACTATAAATGGGAACATGATTTTTCTCCTTTCAGTAAATTATGGATACAGTTTAATATATATATATATATATATTTGCATAATTTGGTTTTATTAACAGGCCTGAGCCTCGACTCTTTGATTCTAAAGGCTGTAAGCCATTCCTTATTAATTGATTCTGTTTTTGCAAATTGTTTAAGTAATATTTTCATTATTTTAATTATGTTTTCAATAATTTGTTTATGTAATATATTAAATTATTACCCTGTATTTATAAATATTTCCAATGCACAGTTTATGAGAAAAATTACCGTGTTTAATAGTAATATTTTACTCTTTTTTTTGTTCAAAGGGTTAATTAATAAATAAACCCTACAGTTCGATAATACCATTATTATACTTAGTAATTCTTGGCTCTCTTTATTTAATGTTTTCTTGAATTATTTTTACAGCTTGTTTTTAAATCTCAGCTAAAGAGGATTAGGGTTTATTGCTGCATACTTGTAAATAGGATACGTTTATCTTTCAATAACTTCTGTTGTTCTAAATAGGTTATAGTAGAATCATTCTGTCTTAGACAGAGACACACAGTGTCTGGAAATCAATTGTTGTAAAAATGTTTTGATATTAAAAAGATCTTAACCTAACCCTAGATAATGGTTTGTTTACTATACCTATACTTATTTACTAAACTGTAAGTTTTTATGTATTGTAAAGAATACTGGTATTAGAATTAGTTCTAAAAATAATATGATTACTATTGTTTTTACATACCTATCTTTTAGTTTATATCCGAATTAAATAAATGCAGACAATATTTACTACTTCTTTACAGTAGAAATCATAAGCAAACTAAAGTAAAATGTAGTTACAATTTTCATTTCAAGTGAAAGAATCATCTTATTCACCTAAACACCCATCTGTACTAGAGTACTGCCTGAGCCAAGCGTGGAAAAATACAGTATGGAAATTCTAAATTCTACTTGTTTCGCATTTTGCATATTCATTATTATTTCTAACATAAACTTCAATTTACCAAGTCTAACATTACACAATTAATCCTTTCTTCTCAAACCCTAATTAAATACTAACATGCTTGTATTTAAAAACTAGTAAACATTTTACTGAGGATAGTAAATAAAAATAACATAAAGGCAAATAGAACCTATCAATGATAAGACAACAACATCTTAAGGAGGATGTTCCTCCCAAACAATCTCCTGGAGAACGCTCAGAAAACGCTTCCTTAGGACCCCCGAGCTTGTTCCTGGTCCTCTTGGCAGAGTTCTGGGTGGAGAATATGACCTTAAGACCTTTTGTCACCTAACTGGTCCAATTATCTCAGTAATTAAAATTTGCTCACAGCAGTAAGAACTTCATCCTAATAGCTACAATAAGTTCAACCTCAGTGGTTAACCCCTCAAACTCACTTCAGTGATCCCCTCCATTGAATTTCTCTTGAGTAAATTCATTCACCCTGAATGATCACCTCTGGAATGAGCAGCCTCAGCTGTCTTCAATGGGAAATTTTATAGAGCTGCCTAGGCCTTTTGGGTCAGTTTTCATTTAATGAGCCACCTGCTTTGATTTCACTTTCTTGGGGAATCATGACCACAAATATATGGAAGTTGCCACTTGTAACAGTTGGAAGTAGTTTGAGGATGCTGCCACTTGTCAGAGTACTCTCCACCCAGTATCCTCCACCAATTGACTAGTAAACTCTTTCAACAGCTTCCCTAAGTTGTTGTCTCATCATTTATTTATTTATAAATAAAATATTCTGAATTACATTAATTATTCTTGACCCCACTAAGTCATCAATTACAAACTTAGCAGAAAATATAACACAATGTTCCTCAAATAACATTAAATTGTTTTTGCAAATTGGGGCATGTGACATACACAACCCCTTAAATTATAACATCATCCTCAATGTTATTTATTCCTCGTCCTCAGAGTTACCCTAAAATAGAATTTGATATGCATCCCGCATATAACTTTTCAATTCCCAGGTGGCTTCCTCTAGAATAAGGTGCTTCCATTGCACCTTCACCTGGCCAATGGTGCAGTTCCGAAGTGAGAGCTTCGTCCGCTTGAGGATACAATCTGGTTCCACCAAAAAATATTCTTCAGGTTCCACCTGCACATCATTCCAATTAATAACATGAGTAGCATCATGTACATATTTTTTAATACAGATATGTGAAAAACATTGTGAACTCTTAAATTCGGTGGTAGAGCTAACCGATAGGCTACCTGTCCGATCCTGGACAATATTTCAAAAGGACCAAAATATCGAGGTGCTAGCTTGGCACGACTACCCAACCTCAGAGAACTCTATTTGGTTCTCAGCTTAATGAAAACATGTTCACCCACCTGGAACTCCTTTGGAGTTCGTTTAAGGTCTGCTTGACTTTTTTGTTGATCTTGCGAAATTTTCAAATTACCTTATACTTGTTTTACAATTAATTCCATTTCTTTCAATAATTTAGGTCCTAATACTAACCTATCCACTGGATTACTCTAAGAGATGGGGGTATTGCATTTCCTTCCATACAGGATTTCGAAAGGACTATACCTAGCTGAAGCTTGATAATGATTATTGTAAGCAAATTCTACTAGGTGTAAATAATCTTCCCATTTACCTCGCTGCTCCTTTATGTACATTCTGAGTAGATCCTCCAATACCCGATTTACTCTTTCAGTCTGTCCATTAGTTTGAGAATGGAAAGAGGTACTAAATTTTAACGTAGTATTTAATCCTTTAAACAAAGATCTCCAAAAATCACCTGTAAATTTAGGGTTTCGGTCTGAAATTATCACCTTCGGTATTCCATGCAACTGAAAAATTTGTTTTAAGAAAATATTAGCAATATTTGCAGATTTATAAGTAGTTTTTACAGGTATAAAATGGGCTGCTTTACTCAATTTGTCAACCACTACCATTATTGAGTCATTTAAGTTCTGATTTTTAGGTAATCCAGCAACAAAATCAAGGCTGATTATCTCCCATTTCCAGCTAGCGATAGGCAATGGCTGAAGTAGCCCAGCTGGATGTTGATGTTCAGTTTTTACTTGCTGACATTCAAAGCATCTAGTAATATATTCTACCAATTCATTTTTCATATTTGGCAAGAAATAATATTTTCTTATCATGGTTATAGTTTTCTGATAACCTGGATGCCCTGAAAAAGGAGTTTTTATGAATTTTGTTTAAAATTAATAGCTTGATCTTAGGTACATTAGGTACGTATAATCTATCTTTATACAGTCATAATTCTTTTTAATTCAATATGTACCTTGTACTTAGACTTTCTATTAAATTCTCTTTTACTTTTGCTTGTAATTTTCGGTAATTTTCGTCTTGTTCTATTCCAGCTTCAAGTTGTTCTTCTAAGTCTGTTGTATAAGTGTTGATAACTACTGTAAAAGTCAGCTTTGCATTTCTACTTAATGCATCAGCAACCTTATTCTCCTTTCCTTTGATGTGTTTAATTTAAAAATCATATTCACTTAGAAAATCTAGCCACCTAGCTTGCCTAGCATTCAAGATAGGTTGATCTAACATGTATTTCAATCCTTTATTATCCATCATTAAGATAAACTTCATTCCAATCAAATGATGATGCCACATCTTTAAGGCATGTATGACAACAGATAATTCTAAGTCATAGGTCGCATAATTTTTCTCATGAATCTTCAGTTTCCTAGACTCATAAGCAATGATATGTCCTTCCTGAGTCAATACTCCACCTAAACTGTCATCACATGCGTCAGTACATACTATAAAATCTTTATTAAAATCAACAATTCTTAATATTGGTGCGATGGTTAATAATGTTTTTAACTTTTTAAAACTGTCTTTGCACTTCTAATACCAATCAAATTTCTTCCCCTTTTTTTCCAAAGAGGTTATCGGATTTGTAATTCTTGAAAACCCTTCGATGAACCTCCGATAATAACCGGTAATCTCCATAAATGATCGGACGTCAGTTATGTCTTTTGGGACTGGCCAATCTTCATTTGCCTTTATCTTTTTGGGGTCAACCGAAATTCCTTCTTTAGTTACCACATGACCTAAGTACTAGATTTTATCTTTAAAGAAGTCACATTTACTAAATTTTGCAAAACGTTGATGTTCTCCTAACTCTTGCAAGGCAATTTTTAAGTGTTCTTTATGTTCTTCTTCAGATTTTGAGTAAATTATTATGTCGTTAATATATACGACCACAAATTTATCCAGATATTTGTGCATTACATTATTCATCAGACACATAAAAACAGCTGGAGCGTTAGTAAGCCCGAAAGGCATAATGACAAACTCGTAATGTCCATATCGAGTTCTAAAGGCTGTTTTAAAGATGTCTCCATCCTTAATTCGGACCTGGTGATATCTAGACCGTAAGTCAATCTTTGAAAACATCGTAGCTCCATGTATTTGATCAAGCAAATCATCTATATGAGGTAACATGTATATGTTCTTGATAGTCATTTTATTTAATTGACGATAATCTATGCATAGTCGTAGAGTTCCATCCTTCTTCTTAACAAAGATGATAGGTGCCCCCTAGGGAGACGCACTGGGTCTAATATAATTCTTATCAATAAGTTCTTTTAACTGTGACTTAAGTTCATTTAGTTCAAGTATATTCATCCGATAAGGGGATTTTGAGCTGGGCACTGCACCAGGTACCAGCTGAATATTAAAATCTAATTCCCGTTTCAGAGGAAGTCCCGGAATTTCTTCCAGAAATACATCTAAATATTCCTTTAGAATCGATATATCTTCTAATTTTAATTTATCTATGTTTTTCATTTTTCTTCATCGATTATTGTTACTGCATAAGCCTTATAGCCTTTCCTAACAACTCTCTTAAGCTGCAGAGCAGAGATCTACCTTACGACTGTTTTCCTAGGGATTCCCTTTACACTTATTAACTTTCCATCGATATTTATGCAAGTAAAGGTTTTATTGAAGCAATTCAAGACCACCCTATGCTACTCTAACCAATCCATACCATTTAATATATCATATGAACCTAAAAGTAATACATTGAGCTTAACAAAAGTTTCAAACTGATCCATAGTTACTGTACAATTCTTTACAAAGCTAATTACCTTTCTCTTTGCACCAGTAGCTAACTAAACTAACCAAGATCTTGCAAACTTTTCAACTAGAAGTCTACGCTTTTCTACCAAATTAGGAGAAATATAGCTTAAACTAGCTCTTGGATCAATTAAAATAGATATAGATATTTGATTTATCTTACCTTCCACTTCCACCATGGAAGTTTGATAGTCTGCTTGTCGATTCTCTAATACTGCATTGATCTTGGGCATTGTCCTCGCTAGATCGCCAATAGTAATCTCCTCCTGTATTGTGTGGATGTTGCTAACAGTCTTCTTCCGATTGGGGCAGACTGATGCATAATGCAGACCATTGCATTCCCAACACTTTAAGGGTTCTTTTCGTTCAAATTTCTTTGTGTAGTTACTGTGGTTGTTAGTAGATTCTTTATTCTTTAGATTATTCTGATTGGTCTGTGAATTACTTTTATTCCCGTAGAAATTCTTATTAGAAAAATTTATGGTGTTATTATTTTTATAATTTCTATTAGGTACAAACTCTTTCTTCTTTTGTTAAAAGTTATTATTTCTTTTGGCCTTCCAGTTGGCCATACTCTCATTTTTATGATTTTGTTCATACCAGAAATTCGCTTTTCTCATTGCTTCTTCTAGAGTTTTTGGATTGTCATACTCAATCCTGTCCTTTATATTATAAGGTAAACAGCTGAGAAACTACTGTAGCTTGGGTTTCTCGTCCACAATGTATGGCACATACCTGAGCAGACTTAGAAATTTACTATTCAGTTCTTTCATATTCATTGTTCCCAGTTTTAACTTGTAGAATTTCTTAGCCCTTTCCTCATAATACTATTCAAATAAAAATTTATTTTTAAAATATTTCTTGAATGTGCTCCAATTTATGTTTTTCTCTCTTATACCTTTTACTCTTTTTAAGTCCTACCACCATATATCATCTTTTCCCGTAAGATTATAAATAGCCATCCTAGCCTCAAGTTGATTAGAATAGTTATAAATTTGAAAGTGTTTCTTCATCCCAGATAACCAAGATTCTGCGTCTTCCCCATTTTCAGTTTCTCCATTAAATGTCGGTAGCTTGATCTTGTTGAACTCCCCAGAGATTTCTTCATAAGGTTTATATTTTCTTTTCCTAGTATGGTGGCTATCTTCACTACTATCACTAGTATAATGAGAGTTGTGTTTATCACCATATACTTCGGATGATGAGCTACTTTCATTTTTAACTTCTTTAGTCTTTTTATACTTATGCTGATAACCTATATCTTCAGACTCGGTTCTTTTACCCTTTTCCTCAGTATGAAATATTTCTATTAAGATCTGATTTAGCTCCTCTTGAGCTCTTAGAATCCTCTCATTTTCTTTCTTAACTGATTCCATCTCTGATTTTAAATCTTTAACTGTTTGTAGTAGTTCTAAAGAATTGTTGGTTATATATTATTGTATAGGTTGTTTTTGAATATTATCTTGTTCAGTGTAAGGAGATTCCTCATCCACATATTCTTCCAATCTATCCATACCTGTCATTAACTCAGAAACAAATTTCTTTTTGTGTATCATTCAAAGAAAACAACATCAGCATAATTATTTAAATTTACTATTCCATATAAGCAAGTTGAGCTTCATTAAGCATAGTGTTTGAACCTTGTTCTTTGATACCACATGTAATAACCCAAAAATTCGTAAAATTTTAAAATTTTTAAAGTGACATAAAATGTCTAAAGTTGCAGCTAAGTAACTGCTAATGTTTAGCAGAAAATGAAACAGTTTTTAAAAGATCATGGGATTGCTTCTTTAAATGAACTTGTAAACTAATGGATGAAATCTTAAACCCCTGTGTTAGTACTATTAGTGACTTAACAGCCTTAGTTCTATCAGAGTTAGAAAAGGTCTTGCATTTTGCTGCTGCTAGATATACTGATGATTAACTTTTGTCAAGTAGGTAAGAATTCTTGTATGAGATCGGGGCTTACTTAGCGTTCTGCTAACTCGATTGGACTGCTGGTTCCTTATAGGTTTAGCAAGTAAGCGTAAGATCCAGTATGTGTTGTTTAAAAATTACATCGAGAACTACTTCCCTAGCATGATTAAGATGCTAGTTTTAGAAAAGGTTTAAATATGTTGCTTGTCTTCAAGGAGGTTGTTATGTCTAGGGTTGTTTCTCCTGCTTATTTTTAAATTTTTTATTTTGATTGTTTTTTATGGTTTTTAACTTTTACTTTGTTTTATATTTTATATTTGATTGATCACCATTAGGGTTCCTTGTGTTACCTAAAAACATCAAAGTTTCCATGTATGTGCAAAAGAGTATGTGTTACAGGGTAAATTCTTACAACTGGCAGCATATCCTGAGCTGGTAGCATTTTAATGACAAAATGTCCAAATGAGGATTGGGCCTAGTCTGGCTTATCTAGAGCAGGTTCGGCAGCACATGGCTAGATTGCTTTCTATTGATCCCATCACTAGGACTATACTTATCTGTGGGTATCCAAATGTGGGTAAGAGTTCTTTCATCAATAAGATTACCAGGGTAGATGTAGATGTTCAGCCTTATGCATTTGCTACCAAGTCTCTGTTTGTTGGGCACACTAATTATAAGTATTAAAGCAGCTATGGCTCCTTGCGTTGGTCGAAGCGAGATGAGTAATATCTTGGCAAGATTGAATTCACTGGATACACGAATTCTTGTAGTCTATATGTATTCAGATGTCGATCTTAAACTTATGTTTGAAGCTATGAAATTAGAGCACGGGTTATGTCTGGATAGCCACAGATTGGCATTTTTCTGTTTTAGATTCTGATCTACTCGAAGCAGACGACATGAAATCGCTTCAAGGGTTAATTATCCTACGTCCACATACTCTAAGCTGCTGTTAGTAGTCGTTGTGGGACCCCAGATGATCTAAAAGTCTCTCATTGACAGAACCCATGAATTGGAAATCATTGTCCTCATGGATATTGTACACAGTCATGCTCACTCATGGAAATTTGCTGCATCAAATCATACACTTGGGTGAGGTTGTGCCTGCCATTGCAGGAAACAGATTTCTTAGTCTTCTTCTACCATGGCATTTGTATGAGCGTGCCGCTGAATATTTTACATTCACTCGCGGGATTGAGCAAGTCTACACAAATGTGAACTACTTAAAGGAGGACCTGAAGAATTTTCCACCACACTATTTGGTTGCAGTGCCACTTGTTTATGAAATACTTTATAGTGGAATTCGAAAGCAGCTTTTAGCAGGTTCAGGTGCAAATATCAGTATGGAATACAAGAGAATATATGAGGGTAAATCTTTAGCAAAGGTAAAATAGTGACAATCAATGTTAATTGTTGCATCTCGAATGGAATTATCTGGAAAGGGTAGACCCAGAGTTCAACTTGATGTAACGCTGGTGTTAAAGAGACTTGATATTTGTATTTTCTCGGTTGATATTGGAAGACATGTAATAGGTGATCTCCAATTGGAAGTATACAAATTTCTTTTAATTGATAGGCCAAATCTTTCGCTCGGGAGCAGTCGTACAAGAAGCCATATCATAGCGCGTGTTAAGCACATGTTGATTGGTTGAGAGGGAACACTTTAAGATTTCTCTGGGTGAAGTATTATTTGCTATCAAGATTAATATATTTATCCAGTACTTATTAATCAGTTATCTATGACAAGTTGGATAATACAGATGGGTGAAAATGATGAGGACGCCAGCATAGAAGAAGGATCAAATTTCTAGGTGGCAGAGAATTTTGAATTTGAAGACAACGTTATCAATGATTCCAGATTTCAAGGATTTGAGTTGATCATCCCTAGACTATTAGGGATTTGGTCAATATCTTCCAGCAGCATTTAATCATATAATGATACACATGGCAGACACCTAAAAACAAAGAATTATTTTTATATTAGATGGCTGTTAAAGTTCAATATTTCCAGGCATCGAATCAACATTTCAGCAAATAAGTTGATAGGTGGCAGACCTCATCGAAGAGGTAGAGGACCAAATAATTTCATATTTCTTGTGACTAGTTAGTGGATGTAATTCATATAAATTTTAGAATTGTTCAATGTAATAAAAGGGGGGGGGGGTCCTAGCTAAGGTCTGGACTGAGCAGAGAAGGGAGAGTTCTTCCTTTCAGGAGAACGCAGGGGACTATAGGTTTGCAGTTTTGGGAGGAATGCTTGATCATTTGTAAGCACACCTGTGTAGCATGAGCATTTTCCAGCTTCAATGACAAGTTTTAGTTTTGAATAAACTTGATGATGATTTGTCCATGTGTTATATAAATTGTCTCTCTGATAATTCTGTTATGTATATGGTCATTCATATTCCATTACAATAATTCTTATCATGAGATGACAGTTATCTTTTTATTTTTTACAAACATTGACAGTTTCACTTCATGTTTTAGGATCATAGTACCTGGATATTGAACTTTGTGATTGATTTCATGTT
Source organism: Pseudotsuga menziesii (assembly GCA_001517045.1). Taxonomy (NCBI): domain Eukaryota; kingdom Viridiplantae; phylum Streptophyta; class Pinopsida; order Pinales; family Pinaceae; genus Pseudotsuga; species Pseudotsuga menziesii. The sequence goes on along the minus strand of LPNX010407934.1, from coordinate 38,782 downwards.
ATACAGCATCTGTTTGATTTTCTTGCAGCTCTGATTCATACCAGCCTTCACTTAAATGCTTTGATATTTGTATAAATACTTGTATTTACCAATTTGTGACATATACCAGTTTTCTTTATTGTAAATTGTGTGATATTTGGATTTTATACCAGAACTGTGTAAGCTATACAAACAAGTAATACTAGCATAGTTCCTTCTAGTACTGTAAGTTCCATTATCCCTAGTTTGATACCAGCCTGTGTTTTCAATTTGATTTTATTTGATTTATGCATTTTTGAACAAAGATTTCCTTAAGCTTGAATCCCGTAGTCTAGGTTCAACTTTAGGGATAACAGAGGTAATGTCAATTCTTTTCCGTTGTTATAAATCCATAGTTGTATTTATAACTAACACCATAATGACTTTCTGTCAAAACATAATCAAGGGTTTAAAATACAAAAGTAAGTACTTACCAAAATTCCTTCAATCCTATGAAGATTATTCTCTAAATTCTAAGAACATGGTTTGCTTTTCTTGAGTTTACAATATTGGTTAAAATATAAATTCCCATAGAGAGAATAGAGCTCATGGTTTTGAGCTTAAGTTCACTTCAAACTTGTTTAGTGATCTCGCAGCTATTCTCACTTCTACACTCAAAAGATGTCCTTCTCTTAAAGCATGATCAAGTTACCTATGTTTCTCAATTATAATTTTAACAATGAGTTATTAGGAAATTATCGGAATTCTTGAACATTGTTAGTCTTCATTTTCTTAATCACTCCTTCATCAAACAGTATAAAGGTTATGCTTTTAGAAGTTTATGGATTTTCCTTTTTACTATAGTTATAAGGTATATTATAACCATCTCATATCTCTTTGCTATTTCGAAAATTACACCGTCTATTCGAATTGTTTACAAGCATGAAAATCTTCTTAGGATAACAATAGTATTAAAGTTATAACAATAGTATTCAAGTTATAACCTAAGGTAGAATACCTACAAAGCAAACTACTATGATGAAATCAAATGATGGAAAGCATATCTTATATAGTTTTAAATGATTAATGGTTTTGAAATAATGCAAATGTTTGATTTGCAGCGCTGACTATAGGTTTTCACCCACGCTTAGAGAAGTATTTAGAAGGACACGTGGATATGTTACATCCACTTGAGGGTTGACTTAAAATCTTGAAACCCTTCTCATTTTCTTGTGAAGTGAGATTTCCTCCTTTGTGTTGGTCGAGTTGAGAGCTCGCGGCCATGAGAGGCCTGTAACCACCTTTAAACCTTTGGCAAAGCACTTGCAACTTCTTCGCTGTGAAATTTGGGAGAAGTCGTTGATGCTTTTGGTCTTTCTGTGTGTTGAAAAGTTATAGCGAGAGTGCGTGTTGGCTTTCCATTGTGGCCCAAAGACTATGCTCGTCTCTAACCTGCAACTATTCACCCATAGCTTCTACCTTCGTATACTTGAGTCAATTTTGTTGTGTTTCCTTCACAAAGGGTGACTTCAAATCTTCTTTCCTTTCAGCATGGTGCTAAATGCGACCTAGTGTGGCCATTTCTCCTCAGCTTCAGGTCTAAGTTTCCATAGGTAAAGATTTACCCTGAACTCGGTTTTACATTTGTTTTTCTTATGAGGGTTTATAATTTTTATGCAAAAAAGTATTTAAAATGATACGTTTTGATTCTTGCAGGTATTTGTTCACGGCTCCAATGTTGTAGGTGAAAGCAAGCTCACTCTTCAGTCTTTACATGAGCATCCCACTGGTAAGCCCCGGTTCCATCGAACGTTTCTTCCTGCATAACGTTGTGGTTGTTGGAAGTTGGTTCTTGTGGTTGAAAATGGCACGGCCTTGGTTCTCTGTTAGCTTAAGTTTCAAGCTTGTTTTCTATTTATAAAAGTTTTTAGAAACCCTTAAAGGGTATTTTGTGCAGGGTGAAGAAGGCTCTGGAATCCGTGATGTAAAATGGTTTTTACTTGATGTTTTCAGCCTTACGACCTAAACAATGTAATTGCTTTCATTTTAAAACAAAAGAGCCTAGCTCTAAACTCAAAGGGCTGTCGACCTATGTCTATTTTATTTTAGTTTTTATAATAGATTTTGGTTGGTGAAGGAAGACTATGAAACAATCGGAATTGTAAATGGGAAAAATATTTTTCTCCCGTCAGTAAATTATGGATACTATATATATATATATATATATATGCATAATTTGGTTTTATTAACAGGCCCGAGCCTCGACCCTTTGATTCTAAAGGCTGTAAGCCATTCCTTATTAATTGATTCTATTTTTGCAAATTGTTTAAGTAATATTTGATTATTTCAATTCTATTTTCAATAGTTTGTTTATGTAATATATTAAATTATTATCTAGTATTTATAAATATTTCCAATGCATAGTTTATGGGAAAAATTATTATGTTTAAGAGTAATATTTTACTCTGTTTTTTGTTCAAAGGGTTAATTAATAAATAAACCCTACAGTTTGATAATAACATTATTATACTTGGTAATTCTTGGCTATGTTTATTTAATGTTTTCTTGAATGATTTTTACAACTTGTTTTTAAATCTCAGTTAAAGAGGATTAGGGTTTATTGCTGCATACTTGTAAATAGGATATATTTATCTTTCAATTACTTCTATGGTTCTAAATAGGTTATAATAGAATCCTTCTGTCTTAGACCTAGAAATCAATTGTTGTAAAAATGTTTTGATAGTAAAAAGATCTTAACCTAACCCTAGATAATGGTCTGTTTACTATACCTATACTTATTTACTAAACTATAAGTTTTTATGTATTGTAAAGAATACTCATATTAGAATTAGTTCTAAAAATAATATGATTACTATTGTTTTTACATACCTATCTTTTAGTTTATATCTGAAGTAAATAAATGCAAACAATATTTACTACTTCTTTACAGTAGAAATCATAAGCAAACTAAAGTAAAATGTAGTTACAATTTTCATTCAAGTGAGAGAATTGTCTTATTCACCTAAACACCCATCTATACTAGAGTACTGCCTAAGCCAGGCGTGGAAAAATACAGTATGGAAATTCTAAATCTATCTGTTCCCCATTTTGCATATTCATTACTATTTCTAACATAAACTGCAATTTACCAAGTCTAACATTACACAGTTACTCCTTTCTTCACAAAGCCTAATTAAATACTAACATGACTATATTTTAAAACTAGTAAACATTTTATTGAGGATAGTAAATAAAAATAACATAAAGACAAATAGAACCTGTCAATGATAAGACACCAATAGCTTAAGGAGGCTGTTCCTCCCAACCAATCTCTTGGAGAACGCTCAGACAACGCTTCCTCAGGACCCCCGAGCTTGTTCCTGGTCCTCTTGGCAGAGTTCTGGGTGGAGAATAACACCTTAATACCTTTTGTCACCTCACTGGTCCAATTACCTCAGTAATTAAAATCTGCTCAGAGCGGTAAGAACTTCATCCTAATAGCTACAATAAGTTCAATCTCAGTAGTTAACCCCTTAAACTCACTTCAGTGATTCCCTCCATTGAATTTCTGTTGAGTAAATTCATTCATCTTGAATGATCACCTCTAGAATGAGCAGCCTCAGCTATCTTCAATTGGAATTTTTATAGAGATGCCTGGGTCTTCTGGGTCGGTTTTCATTTAATGAGCCACCTGCTCTGATTCCACTTTCTTGGGGAATCATGACCACAAATATAGGGAAGTTGCCACCTACAATAGTTGGAAGTAGTTTGAGGATGTTGCCACTTGTCAAAGTACTCTCCACCCAGTCTCCTCCACCAATTGACCAGTAAACACTCCTTTAACAACTTCCCTAAGCTGTTGTCTCATCATTTATTTATTTATAAATAAAATATTCTGAATTACATTAATTATTCTTGACCCCATTGAGTCATCAATTACAAACTTAGCATAAAATATAACACAATGTTCCTCAAATAACATTAAATTGTTTTTTCAAATTGGAGCATGTGAAAGTTTCTATGTTGGAGGTTGTGTTTCTATTGCAGATTCTAGAACTTCTTTGCTAGCTGGTCCATCGGTAAAGCATGCATACCTTTGATCTTTTGTAAATTTCTTGCATACATTAGTGGTGTTTTCTAGGTCTGTGCACGATATGCTATTGCACAGGGGTGTGGCACATCTGATGCTTGTATTCTATTGCACTATGTCATCATTGTACTATTGCAATGTGTGATTTCCATGCATGATGAATATTTAAAATTATATGCATCTACCATTCTAGGTGAAAAATTCGAAGGATAAATGGAGTAATATGAAGAAGAGTAATTCCTGAAGCATATACATACATGGATGAATTAATTATGTCTATCTTGTTCCCAATCTTCCTCTTTGGAGGAAAACTACTTGGAATCTCATGTGTAATCTCAACATATCCTTCTAGCATTCTACTCAATTATACTAATACTTCCTTCATAGTGTCACATTTTTCAACATTATTGGACTTTATGCCCTCTAAGACTCTTATTTGAACCATTTCATAACACTCCTTGGTATCCTTTATTGCATTTATGAAGTTCTTTGTAAATAACATAACTTCTCTCTGCCCCTTATCTTTAATTAACAACTAAATTATTTTTCTATCCTTTATAATGTCCTGAGTTCTTCTCAAGTGATTTATATCTCAATTGGGCATCCACAAACTACTTATATTTTACATTTTAGTCCTTTGGTTGACTTGGACTTGAGTATGTATTTTATTTATATGTTTGACAAAATGATTCTATATCATCACTCATTTGGACATGTTGAGTGAAAATCTATCATATCTAAAACACTAATTAGATTATTTTGATGCATAAAATTCAATGATCATCGGCAGAGTGTGTGCTATAGAATGAAAAGGATATATAGCAGCATACCATACTGATATGTCGTAAGAGTTGTCAGGTAAAGAATTGTAAATGAAAAGGATATAGATTATTTACATATTTATTGGAATAATCTCCACCATTATCTGTGTGAAGGATATTGATCCCCTTACCAGATTGTTTCTCTGCAAGAGCTTTAAAATTTTGAAGAAAAGCAAACACATCAGCTTTGTGTTTTAAGAAGTAGACCCCTGTGTATATAGAGATGTAATCAATGAAGGTTATTACCAGGCCTGGAATTTGACAGCCCGTAGAACATGTTTTCACTTTCTAGACGTATTTGACATCTCTTTAAAAAATTAAAACGTCATAGATGACGGGCATATAAAAATTCAAACTGTAGATTTGATGTTTACTAGTTTATATCTCTCGTCATAAATATTAATAATGGTTCTAGATGCAGACTCTCAATTGTATCCTTTACTGGTTATGCATTACATTGGAGTGACCCAATCCCATTCACTAAGATTGACGCCACATCTCCATGAACTTTCTCTAGAAGGATTCATTTATATCTACACATTTATCGATATCAACGAGGTTTATTTTACCCCGGTGTGGTGTTCATTCAGATACAGTGGGTTTATAAAAGAAAACTTGTATATTGTGTGGTTCTCTTCATTCGAACCATAGATATCAAGTTACAACGTTCTTGTTCAGGTTAGCATTTCTCTAAGTTTATGTTTTCTTTATGTATGATGTTGTGTAAGGATGAAGGTATTTATGTATATGACCATTGTTCTTTTATTTCCGTGTACAAAAACTGAACAGTATATAGGGCTCCTGAAAGTGGTTGTAATAAGGGAACCGATCTAGTTGCTTCAGATTTTATGAATATCTCTGATCCTTATGTGGTGGTCAGCCTGGGTAACCAAGTGCGTTCCATTTCTCACTTTGTTTTTGCTTCAATTTTGAACATTTTGCATATTTTATGGTGTAAAAGCTGGGTTGGATTGGGGTTTGCAATTTTTCAATTCGATTTTGTACTTGTGTTTTGTTTTTTAAATTTTACTAACTATGGAAAGGGAAAATAAAAAACACTAAGAATCTGGTGTAGGTTGGGGTTTGCACTTTAACTTCAATTCTACACTGACTTATTTTAAATTTATTAACCAGGGAAAGGGGTAAAAAAACCCGGGTTGGGGTTTGCTATTTAAATTTGATTTTACAGTGATTTATTTTAAATTTATTAACTAGGGAAAGGGGTGAAAACACCTAGAATGCCATATATTTTAAGTTACATTAGGGAAATAAGTAAAAACACCTAGAATGTCATTTTTTAATTGCTGCTACTTACAGCATGCCATTTTTTTCTCATCGTGAACACTACAATCCACAGGCTTATTATTAAGGTTGTTAGTTTGATTCTTGTCCCAGGGGATATGATTCTGTCGACGAGTTATTGGTCGGGGATATGATTTTTTCCATGAATTTTGTTGTGGTTTCTCTCTTATAGACAATGGGTAGACCTTTAATAACTTTCTAGATACTTCGCTAGCTCTTTTAATAACTTTCTGGATACTGGCTAGCTTTAAAATACCAAAGTATATAGTAGCACTTACTTCCTACCCAATTAATTTAGTTGATAGTCGTGAATTTAAAGTAAATGTAATGTGAAAGGCTTGAAAAATCCAAGACCATCATTAAATTTCCATTTGATAGGCATAATAGATTTGAATTTATAGGCCTGGTTAGTACGCATATTTATTTATTCATAGACAGGTGAGGAAAGGGACCAGTAATGTCACCGGGCACAAAATCAAGAAGTGATGTGGCTCTCTTAGCCTTTCCTTTCTCAAATCTCTCTTCAAGGTGCCTACCAAGAGTATATATTGGACAAACTCCATCTAAGAAGGATATAGGTGGAAACCCCACTATCCCGTCTTGTTTGATTAATTGATGCAATTAACATAAGTTAATATTCCCAAACATATCATGCCATAACTTACTAACATCATTAGAATGCATTAACAAAGCTAAAGTAGGAGTTTTAAGAAAAAACTTTGAAAAAACATAGAGTTTATTTTTGTGATCAACTTTTCTAAGTGAAATATTTCAATTTTTTTTCTGTTAAATCTACCAACAGGTGTCGCTTTTTCGATGGTGTTCCAATGCTTCTGTCAAACATCCAACACATGAAGGCGATGCTCAACCGATGCTTTGTATTAACCTTCCGACGGCAGTGTCATGACTACGACACTTCAGCCCGTCGGATGACCGACACTTCAAGTGTCAGTAGGCGTCGAAAATCCGACACATTCTGCATAAAAACATCGACTGCGTTGCCATGACTCCGATGCTTCTACCCGTCGGAAGGCCGACCCTTCAAGTGTCGGTAGGCTTCAAATTTCTGACGGTTTATGCAAGTTTTGATTGACACTTTGAAAGAAAAAACTGTCGAATAGGTGACACCATGGTATGTCGTATCTTCAACCCACTTTGGTAGCATGCCAAATATCTGACATTATGCCACTGATGGAAAAAAAAATTCTATGTGTCGAAGATGCGACAGAGAAGTGTCGAATTTAAGACATGCAAGGTGTTAGATTTTGGGTTGAAATTATGTTGTGAAGATCCATTCAAGGACTACATTCATAAACAACAAATATCAATTCCAAAATGGACTCATATTTACTTGACCATTCAATGCCAAAAAAACATCGTTTAGGGCCTCAAAACGGCTCCAGAAGTTTAGGACCCGAAAACTGCCAAAATTAGTAAATTGTGCTACAATTAAGGAATCTGGAAAAATGAAAGAAACAATGGTGGGGGCCCAAGTGGAATAGGTGGGTGGACACCAATATCCTCCAAGATCATTCCTCCCCCCTTAGGAAGCAATGGTCCCCATTGCATTGAGTTCCTCCATGAGATGAGGAAACTTCTGCTGAACTTGGTCCTTGGTGAGCCACTTTCCCTGGTGAAGGAGTTGGCCTGCTTTGACAACTCGATATATCTGGATCCTCTACTGGTGGGTGTTCTTGATTTATGTGTCCATAATATGATCAGTTGTGGCTTGTTCCATGCAGTCATGGTTTAACTCTGTTGGTGTGAGTTGTTCTGCCACGTCTAATGTGTCCAATAGAGGTGGAAAGTAGGGACGAAGGCAGTCCACATTGAACACTGGGTACACACCAAGGAATGGTAGAATACTGAACTTGAAGGCATTGTCCTCGACAACCTTGGTGATGGTGTATGGCCCATATCGGAGCGGGCAAAGCTTGCGGTGGGGTCCAGTGAAGCACTCTTTCTGCAAATGTAGCCACACTTTGTCACCCACCTGGAAGTTGTGTTGCACTCGATGCTGATCATGCCTCTTCTTGTACTTAGCATTGGATCTATCCAATATTTCATGAACCTGTTGGTGAATGTGTTGAATGTTCTCAATGAAGCTATTTTCCTTGAAAAATTTAGACTGGACATGAGCTGAATCAACCTAAGTAGTTGCAAATGGCATGGCTACGTCAATGGGACATATTGGCTAGAATTCCAAGCCCACTTGAAAGGGACTATGGTCAGTTGAGTTGTGGAGGGCCTGGTTATAGGTATTTTGTACATAGGGGAGGCTCTCATCCCATGTGCATGGATGCTTTGAGTTGTACATGCACAAAATGTGTACGATCATTCTGTTGATGACCTCTGTCTGGCCATTAGTCTGGGGATGGAAAGCTGTGGAATTTGTGAGCTTGGTGTCTAGCATTGACCATAGGCTAGGCCAGAAGGTACTAAGGAACCTGGTGTCTCGATCTGAGATTATAGACTGTGGGATCCCAAAGTGTACCCACACTCGTTCAAAGAAGAGTTTAGCAGTGGCTTCTATTGTGATATTCTTCTTACAGGCTGCCATTATGGCCATCTTTGAGAATCTGTCGACGACCACGAACACACATTCATTTCCATGCTTAGTAGAAGGAAGGCCTGACATGTAATCCATGGAGATAGATTCCCAAGGTCGACTAGGGGTAGGCAAAGGAGTATAGAGTCCTTGCTTCTTGATGGATGGTTTGGCAATGGCGTAGGCAGTGTAGGATCAGATGTACTTCTCGACGTCCTGTCGAAGGTTCTACCAATAGAAATACTTCTGCAATACTGCAATTGTTTTCTCGACTCTGAAATGCCCTGCAACTCGACTGTAGATCACTTCCCAAATCATATTGG